>BQNB010124984.1:0-19847 GCA_026074375.1 Tanacetum coccineum
ATTTGCCTGCAACGGCCCTATGCAACATAGTAGTTGTCCCAAATAGGACTTTCTATACAATGTCCCGTCCTCTATGACATAATTGCTTATTTTTCATTTGAGGGCTTTTTCTTCGGTTAGATCATCTAAGAGGGTCCCTTTTTCTATGTAGTCTCTTATAGGGGTCATCCACGTTCTTCCTTCTTCCTCTACCACCATGTTTACTTCGGCTATATACACTAACCGTTCATGAGCACTTTCCTTCTTCCTCTACCACCATGTTTCTTCATCTACCTCCACGAGCACTTCCTTTATTAGATGGTCAAATTGGACTACTACTAGTTTGCTTAATGATTTAGCATTTTTATTTTGTTCTCTTAGTATGGGGCTGATTTGAAATTTGTCGAAATAGGTAACTACCTCTAAGACTGTTAGCCTCAAAATATTGATCCAAACAAGGAAGCTCGGCTACTGAATCATGGAATCTGTATTTATTATATATTTTGTAATAGGAAGGAAGTGTAATTCGGTCTCGATATTAACTAATTGGTCACATGTCCAAGCCTTAAGCCAACCAAAACTCGAGCCCGACCCATGTTAGAAAAGCTAGGCGTCCAACTTAAGGAGTCTAGGTATAAATACCCCTCTCTAAGTGTGGAGAGGGTGTTGGTTGTTCATTTGTATGTAAGACATACTTTGTTCAATCCACCACCATCACCTTTATCTCTCTTATTTCTCTCTCTAAATTCTTCATATTTTCTTCTTATCTTATCTTATTAATTCGTGTATTAGATATGAAGTATAAGTGATTCTTGGTTACCTATAATTGGTATCAAGAGCCACGGGTAGATGTGTGATTTGTTTGTGGTTTCATTGCGTATTTCAAGCTTAATATAAGCTTATAAGCATTCGCCTTATATTGGTTTTAAGCTATTTGTTAGGATTTATGTTTTCCTAACTTAGTAAACCGACAGACACAAATGTCAATACAGATATTTATATTAGTACAGACATACAAAATTAGTACAGATCATATAGTTAGTACTGTATAGAAAATAGTTAGTACCATTTAATGAATAGTGTGAGATAATTAGAAAAGATTGTATTGATTTGTAAGCATTAGGGTTTATCCTACTATAAAAGATTCCTATTGGCAAGTTAACCGACACCTCAAAGAAATCTCATAGCAATATCATATCTCGAATAGTTAGCAATCCTTTATTCGTGACAGCAATTAATAAAGTTATTATTTATTTTACATTATTTTCTTAGTACTTGTGTTAGATTCCGATCAACATATAGTATACATACTTATGTTTCTACATAGTCAACTGTATTTATACACTTTGCTATCATCCTTGAAATAGTCTCAGTGAATCTATTCAGTTAGGAACTCACAATTTGTACAACCTGTAAAAACTCATGAATAAAAGAACAACAAATGCAAACTACGTACTCCTAAACAAACATGTCTGAATCATCATCCACAAGATAAAATCCACCACACCACCACACTCTACCATCACACAAACACCAACACAACCAAGACCTCCTCATACATATTCAACCATCAAGCTGCCTATTCTCAAAAGGGATAATATAATACTGGGCTAAATGAAAAGGAGCCATTTGGCCCATACAACTATCCCAAATCTGGGATTTTATACTAAATAGAATGTCCCCTGTATCAATCACAACAGATACATCAGGACAAATAAGGTTTTGCCTCCTAGAACTGTCAGAAGGAGATATACCAAAGAAAAGAGAAAAATCCAAGGACCACCATGCGTATGGCCCTACCAAGATTCACTTGCTATTTCCATAAGATATCTGATGCAAAAAGAGATGTGGGGATCCATCAATCTAATTTGATTGGAAATATAGAATCCAAAAGAGCAAAAATTATATCTTGAAGCGAACAGTTGAAATTCCTCTGATAATCCAACACAAAGCTCACAAAAGGCCATGACATTCCAATCTCCTGAGTCATTGAGATTCATAACAGTATAGTCTACAAGGAACAAATAAAAAATTTCTAAGATCTCTACCTTCTGCATGTCCACAAGGTTTCACCTTATAATGATAGACCAAACCAGGGTGACATCGAAGTTTTGATTATTTGTACAACAATCTAAAGACTTTGAGAGTGATAAAAAAGCTCTACTGCATCAATCCTCAACCCACAAAATGTAGCTTTGTCTCTGAAACACCAACAGTACTAATAAGTTAGTACCGCTTATAGTAGTTCCCAACTTTCGGCTAAAACTCTAAGTGTTAACAAACTTCATCTACTCATTACTTGCTAATCAATCAATTTCCCACAACTGTATCATAGGAACTTGGAACAGATTGATGACAGACCTTTGAGAAATGAACTTGAAGCAAGTCCAGAACTCAGATGAAATGAAAAGTTTTATAATAAACGTGTAGAAAGCTAACATTTGATGCGAAAGAACAGTTCTTTGATAAAAACCAAAAGTGAAAAAAAAAAAAATGCTACAATGCCAAAAAATAGACATTTTGCTAGATGATTTAGGAACAATAACTCAAGATAACCAAGAGGAGATAGCCTAATTTCTGAAACAATGATGGAAGCAGAACTTAAACAGAATATGAGATTCATAAAGCATTGGTGACATTGATGATAAGGAGTTGGATTGGACAATCATTCAAAGATAAATATGCTTTATGGTAGCAAACAAAAAGCTCAACTCCGACACAATAATTTCTGTTCAAATAAGTTAAACATCTTGATGTTAATCTAAAAAAAAACTGTATATGCTTAGAGAATCAACAAAATTTTTAGTGGAAATGCAAGATTTGAATAAAAGGCATAATCTCAAGTCTTAAGAAATTGAAAGCACAGTTAGTTAGTTGCCTCATCAACAAGATAACCGTTTGTTAGAACAAAAATATTTATGAAGATAATTAATATAAAACAATGTCTCACATACCATAAGAAATTATAGCAGAGATCTCAAAAAGATAAAGAAAATTAAAGCTAAAGAGATAAAATGGCATAATTCTTCTAGAAATCCTAGAAACTGCAAATACCCAAATGAGTGCTAATGAAAGTTTGGGCTGGGTATGGATCACAATATGATGTAATTTTTAGTTATGAAAATGATATGTGGCAATTATTTATGAATAAAAAAGTGAGATAGAAAACCAAACCTTTTATATAGTTTGTTACACAGAAAATCATGCAGTAAACCCCCACCCATGACAAGGAAATTACATCCTCAGGAACTTATTTAGAATAATGATTCTAAGTTTACATATGTCCAAAAGAAAACTCAAACTAGTGAATCTGAATCACAATCAAGTGATTTATACCTGTAATCTAACATTAGTGCAAAGCCCTCTGAATTAATGGCTAACTAGTTGTCAATAGTCTAATGTAAATGCTCAACTAAGGTTTGGTCTGATGCTCCAATCATTGAGAGTATGAATCAGAGTAGTGAAGATGAGTGTGCTATACCATCAAAACAACAAGAAACAACCTATTCTAATAACAATAAAAACTCCTAGAAACTGTTAAGACATTCAACATAATCAAAAACTAAGGTGACAAATTGGCATGTTTACTGTAAGAGCAGTATTGTATTGTAGTCTCATCATTTAATAAATTTGTATTTCTAAAAAAGATGCAAGAAAACTTAGTTAAACAATGGTTTTGAATATGTCAAAAAGTGAATAACAAAACCAATTTGTTTCCTTCAGCACTACTAACTAAACTGGTATAAATTCCATTAATACTGCTCAGAACTAGCCTACTAAAATTTTATACTGCTAGCAAAGTGATTAACAACAGACAGAATAACAAGATACTCCATTAAATTAATACTTGTTAAGCCCATTGGAAAAATTTAACCCACAAATGTTTTTTACAAAACACATTTCATCACCTCAAGAGCTTTCAAAAGCCAACATTACTTAAAAACAGATTTTCAAAACAAAAAATTTAATATTGCTAAGAAAAATGCAGTTATAAATTGTTAGAAAAAGGGAAACTGTGTTAAGGACCCTCAGCAGTTGTAATTTAAGACCACAAAGATACATGTTGGAGTACCAAATACAATGTGATCCGTCTGGTGAAAATGTTACACTATCGAAAGATCACTCGCAGACTCAACCCAAATATGCTTGGTCCCTAATAGAAACAATCTCTTTCTTTTATATGTCAGATTATCCACATAAAGCCTCTAAAGGAAAATAATTATTATAGTGATTTCTAGCACATGACTGGGCAAGGCCACTACCGTGCAATTTTCAACTTTAATGGTGCCTGTTCATTTGAGTATAGGTTATATCACTGGTAAGGTAAATTAAAACGGTAAGTTAGATTTTGAGGATGTATCTTTGTAAAAAGAACTACAACATTCAATCTCTTTTCTGTGTCGCACAAATGTGTGACATAAAGAACAAGGTTCTGTGTTACGACTCTAATTCTTGTTTTGTCTCTTGAATTAAGTTACCTATAAAATCAAGTAGTACTTAAAATCCCTAACAAAACAACATGTAACGATTTCATTTAAAACATTGTTCCTTCAAGATTGGCTTTAATTTGCCAATGCTACAACTGATGAATCTAACATATGGCATAAGTTGGGACATGTTAATTTTCTAAAAACATAAACAAACGTTGTGAAAGGAAACCTTTAAGAGTACCTTCAAGATTTTTCATAATGACCACACTTTGGCTTGTCAGAAAGAAAGCACACAAGGCCTCTGTAAGCCAAAACATAATTCTATTAACATTCCATTACAACTTCTTCATATGGATTTGTTTGGTTATATACCTACATCATAAGGGCGTTTAAAAACCAATAAACTATTCCTATTATCACTGATGATTTTAGGCATTATTTTGTATTTTCTGTAAAACTAAGATGATACTAGTGTGCAATCCTTAAACTTTATAAGGAAATAAAACAAATGAATCAAAAGTTAAAACTATTAGAAGTGATAATGAGACAATAAATTTAAGAAGAATGGATGGTAATTGAATTCTGGGTCAAGGGATCAAGAGGGAAAATATAATGCAGAACTCCACACAAATGAGTTGCTGAAGAAAGAACAAAACCTTTATTGTGGCTGCAAGGACCACTTACAAGATTTCATTTTTACCTAACACTTTTTGCTGAACAGTTAGTACTCTTGTTAGGTCTAAACAGTATTATGACCAAGCCTCATAATAAGCACCTTATGAACTTTAACTAATAAAGATACCAATTAAAAGTTAATAAGACCTTTTGGGTCCATGTGACCAACTATGAATACCAATTACCACCTAGGCAAGTTGGCCTGGAAAATCTGATGAAGGAATTTTAGTGTTTCTCTACATAACAAGCTTTTAGAGATACAATTGTAGAACCAAAAAGTTTTGAAGAAAACCTCACATCAATTTCTGGAGAACAAAACCAAATATAGCAGGAAGGACCAACTTGGCTTTTGATCTTATTATTTGAACTGATTCGTATGAATTATCATCCGTTAGATCAAGAATCAAGCTAATCATGCATGCAGCCCACAAGAACAAACCAAAATGCAGTACGAAGACATTTTAATGCGTGATTTCTGAAACCAGATGAATCTGCTCAAGACTTGCTTGTACTGCAATATGGCCCTCTTATTCTTCACAATCACAATCCTGATTTAAACCGATAAAAGAAGAAGGGTCCAAGAAGGAAGAAACAAGTTTTATGAGATAACTTAAAGACATAAGAACAAGAAAAGGAGCAAAAGAGGAAGCTGAGCTCTTTGAAAAAGTTGAGCACTTATTGTTAAAAGAAAGGAGCTGCTAGACCTAGCATACTAACATTTTTAGTACTGTTATCCCACACACCCCCCCCCCGACCCACACCACTAAAAGCTAGCATACTAACCAAGTATAAGTACTGGTTTAGCTTACCAGTAGTACTGCAATCACATGCGGGATATCTTTTTCGTATCCAACAAATTCTGGGAAGAAGATACTCAAAAACCCTCCACCTGATGGATATTTATCACAACCACGAGGGTTAAATCACACTTCACCTTATGAGAGAGGTGCAGACGCTGACTTCACAACTGAAAGCTGTATGAATTTAGTCTATTCCCACACACACGATTACTACCACTCATCTCTAAAAGCATATTCTAGAGATCCAAACTCTAGCGTTCAACAAGAAGTAAAATTCACAAATGTTCTGGACTCTGCTTTAGTTACTATTTCAATCAAAGAAGAAATAATCATAAGGACTATTTCCAACCCACTGTCTTAATGCTGCTTCCTATCTCAACATAACCCAAGAAGATTACAGAACTCTTGAAAATGAAAGCTGTTGAGCTAAGCAAGAAGAATTGTTGCATTCGAGATACGAGAAAGTGTGGTCTTATAATTTCCTTATGGAAGAAGGCTATCGTACAAAGTGAGTTTATCGAAATAAAGAAGATAAAATTGAGGTTGTCAAAACAAAGCAAGGTTAGTTGTCTCAGGACAGCAGCAAGAAGGAAGGGATAGACAATGATGATGTTTTTTGCTCCCGTGCAAACTTGAAGCCATAAGGACTTTGTACCCTTACCTCATATATGCTTTATATCTATCTAATGGTGTAAAATGCCTCTTTATGGAAATTGTGAAAATGTTATGTATCTCAACCACCAGGTTTCTAATCTAAATATATTAAAGTACAAAGTTGTAAAAACTCTCTATTGGGTACATCAAGCTCCCAAGCCCTGTATAGCTACTTGATCTACTTTCTGTAAATGCTACAGAAGAGTACCATTGACAAAACTCTCTTCCTAAAGAGACAAACATATATCCATACTAGTTCAAGTCTATGTATGATATCACTTGTCTAACAAAAAAATCTGTTGCATAGGTTGAAGCATTATGAAGAGAACGTTACAGATGAGTTTCAATGGAGAGCTCACTTTCTTTCTTTGATGACAAGTCAAACAAAAGAAGAATGGTTCTATTATTTAGTCCAGATAATATGGTGCAAAATCCTGAATAATTTGACTTTGTAACAAATGTTAAGACTACTGCTAGTACAAACCAATTAGAGACTTCAGAAGCCTTTATCCAGAGAGGAAGGCTAGGGATATGATGTCCATCTCAATATCCATGATTGGATCTTTAATTACTTACAACTTTCTCGCTGACATTATTTTCAAGTCTGTGCTTGTTCTATGTTTCAGTCACTCCAAAGTCTTCCCATCAAGGCTAGTCAATGAAAATTTTTAGGTACCTAAAGTCAAACCCTAACTGGGTCTATGGTATCCTAGAGTGTCTACATTTGCCCTGGAATCCACTCAATAGTGACTATGCTGGAGCAAGATCTTGACAGAAATCCACAATAAGGTTTTCAATTTCTTTGTAAGAACTATTTCTTGCAATGCAAAAATCAACCACTTGTGGCTACTTCTACTTACAGAAGCAGAAGTATGTTTCTGCTCGCAAGCTACTGTTGGCAAGTTTTGTGGATTCAAAATCAATTGTTAACTATGGGTTTAACTTCTGAACACAAAGATCACATTGATAATTGAAAGCACCATTCCATTGTAATGAATCCATTTATCATTAATCAATCCAAAACAAGCACATTGCTAATATGCACCATTTCATAAGAGAGTGCCTGTATGAAAAAGAAACTCATCATGCATTAAAAACCACATTGATGACAATGTAATCTGATTTACCTCACCAAGCATGATCTAGCAGGTTTTCAGTTCTTGTTGTTTCTATTGATATAAATCCATAATTTCATTGGTTAAAGGTAGTGGCAATATGTTGAGTTGGTATAGTTTGTATGAAAAACATGTGTAACCATAGTTATACATTTCCAATCTTGATGAGTTTAGAGGGTCATTAAATAGTTTACTGATGTACTAAAGCACTCCTATACCTACATTGTTCACTCAAGTTGGTTGACAAAGGTAGTACCTAAGCCCTGCAAATAGTACCGTTGGCCAGAGTTTTACCTGCAAATAGACGTTAAAGAAAAATAACAGCCAAGTACAAATGTAATTGAAACGTTCCTTAAATTAAGTCTCCTAAACCTATATAATAAAAACCATTTACAAGTTGAGCGCAGAATCTACGAATTCTCTCTCTAACTACATTCGCATTTACAAGCCCTAATAGCTCTCTTTACGAACGATCTCTCTTATCAAGTACAATGCTATTCAGATTCATGTCCGCAGTACACCAGGACCATATTTGGAAAAACTAAAAGAATGGCGAGTTCACAAGAATATTTTCTTAACAAGTTCAATTCATCATGCTCCACTGTAATCCTGTTTGTATCTACAACGGTTATTGAACAGTTTGGACTATCTGCTAACCAAACAATCAACCATGTAGCACAGTATTGCCAAAGTAGCTTGGCAATTCTGTGTCATTCTGAGCATCAATAAGAAATAGCTACTTTTGTGATGATGCTGATGGAATAGACCCTTACCTAATCACCTATATTTGATGCTATAAAACCCTAATGGGTATGAGGATTTAACAGTGTTAACATTTAACAAAGCTTTGTTTTCACGCCCAATAAGTTTTTATTTCATACCATGAAACATGTCTTAGCTTCAAAAAAGCCCTCCTGGGATCAAATTCCTACTAACATTGCCACTTGCTGTCATCGTTTAACATCTAATCAAGTATAATTTTTCTAAATAAATTTTTGATGTATGCTTAGACTCTAGATGCAAGAAAAAAGTTTTAATGTACCCCGTTATTTCATCTTTTTAGATAAACAACTACTAATGTTGCTATACTTTAGATCATTTTCCTGTAAATAACTTTAACCTAATTAAAGTTTATTCTTTCATTATTAAGATGGGTAAGCTTTCTCAGAAATTACCCTCTTTGTTTGCTACTATTTGGTACATACCAACTCAGGATGAGTGCTATCTACAGATAGACCATCTTGAAGCACAACTAACACCTCTCCTGCTTCCCACTATAACTAAAAATGAGCCTCAACTGACTCATGCTCCTGCTCAACTAGTGAGTACCTATTACAACAACAGGAACCTATCCTAAGACCTTCACACCACTCCTATTATTCTTGATGTCTGTCCCAGAAACTTCTGTGAGAACTGAGGTCATCATCCAGTGATAAATCGCTTTCAAATGAGGTGACTTACTCTCCAAAGTGTCTATGATCTTTGTCTCATCCTATTCACGGTTTAAGATCAAGCCTAGGAAATACAACTCTTGAAGCTCAGATCACAAAGCCTTAAGAAACAAGCTAAACCTGTCATCAAACATCAAGAGCATAAGGCTGAAAAGTCTCATAAAGCAAAGATTCCCCAAAGCAAAGCATCTCAAAGAAACATAGGGTGCACAAATATCTACTTACAAGGAAGGAAGTTGCTAAAGGTGAATCAATCATTTCTCAAAAGATCCTCTTTGATAACCATTCGAAGAATCTGTTGAATCAACTAACAAGAAAAGGTAGATGAAACAAAGAATTGAAAGATAGCCTTAGTACTAAAGATGTATTAGTACTGACAAGATGTAGTTATACACAAGAGTGTGCGTACCGACAAGGAAAAGTTAGTACTGACAAGACCAACAGTTAGTACTGACGATCCAAAATTTAGTAACTGACGACACACAATGCGAAGTACTAAAGAGCATAATGAAGGTACTTAAGAAGAACACAACGAGATTGTCTGAAGACCACAA
Organism: Tanacetum coccineum; assembly: GCA_026074375.1. NCBI lineage: Eukaryota > Viridiplantae > Streptophyta > Magnoliopsida > Asterales > Asteraceae > Tanacetum > Tanacetum coccineum. Next base: position 9,659 of record BQNB010124984.1, read on the forward strand.
GAAGTATTGAAGAGAAAGTTGAAATACTGATGGCAAAGAATAAGGTACATGAAGATCAAAACTGAGGAAAAAAGCGGCTCAAGCCACTCAACAACTACACAAACACATACTTTCTACATCTATGGAGATGATGAACAATACTAATCTTCTCTAACATGATTCAATCCAAAGCTAGTTCTAAGAAAGGAAAAATGTAAGTTGAAAAGAAAATGAAGAAAGCTGATAGACCTAACCTACACTACAAGATCAATTCTGAACAAAAACCTCTTTCAAAATTGATCCAAAAGACAAAAGAAAGAAGAAAATAAAAGAGGTGATGAATATCTAAAGTGAAACTATGTATTCTCAAGCTTAGAAGAATTTAAGCACTTTAAAGGGATGAAGATTGGCCAGGAAAATACAAGAAAAGTGGAAGGTGAAAGAAAGAAAAAAAAGCTGAAGAAAAATCTGCATAAGCTCTTATAAAAACTTAGATGAAATAAAGTAAAATTGATCAGAGTAGACTTCCTTTACTAAAAAACTTCAGAACAAAAAGAGACAATTTACAAAAGAAGAAAGACAAAGTTTCCTTCATGATACAATTGTTGCTCAAAACGAAAATTTCTTGCTCAAACAGGAGATCAGCAGCTATCAGTAACAACAACCACCACAAAATCGAACCTCAAAATCAAATTATGACGCTACTTAAAAGCTGTAGGAAACTACAACATTCTGAAATTGAAAATCAAGAAGTTTGAGAAGTACAAGCTTTATATGAGAAATTAGAGGTCTAATGAAAGATCATCTAATGGATCTCTAGAAGAAAAATTGATCAAAAGGATGGAAGAGAAAAGAGTTATTTATCTAAAAGTGAAAGTGATTAAGGAAAAAGTACAGAAGAATCTAAAAGATAAAGAAAAGAAAGTACCCAGAAAAAAAACTGGTACTAGAAGGAAGAAATGAAGTAAATGGAAAAGAAATATAGTCAAAACACATCTGAAATATATTTGACAAAGAGAATGAATAGCATGAATTACACTTAACTATAGCTCCAGATGAGAACAAAGAAGATTATGAATAGCTTGACAAAAAATACCCTATCATAGAATTAAGACATAAATGTCTTGCGAACTAAACCACATGCTAGGATCACTGAACACATTGAAAGATTAATCAAAATGTGGTGATTAAACAATGACAAAAAATATATTAGCACTTTTATGAAGTATTGTCCATAATTTAATAGAAAGATTTAATGTTTGGTGTATCAACTGTAATAGGACAAATTTCAAGATGGAGAAACCTGAAGGATTTAACAGAGTACTTTAGGAAATTTGATGTTATGTTCAAATCTAGATGATGAAAATGCTTTTGGAATTCACAGAAATTGGAACATTTATTGAAGCTACATGGTTCTTCAGAGTACATACCTATTGACGAAGACAGATTAATCATTCACATGGCGGAAAAAAGAGTCTCCTTTGAGAAAAGAAGTACTGATGTAAATTTTAAGTTAGAGTCTGAAGAAGAGAACACTATGGCATTGGAATTGATTAAATTTGTCAAGAAGATACTTGCAGAGTTAGAATCTGAAAAGTAAGACTGATGGGATTGAGAAGGGTTTGAGTGTTGGCTAACCACCACATAACAAATGGTCATCAGTTCACCATGCTTAACAGGCATAAGAACTGGCTAGTCCATAAGCAAACGGCTTGTAGTAAAGACTTCTCAAATCTGTTTATGGTTGACAATTTACCAAAAATTGTAAGGTTCTTAACTCACCTTGCTTCTGTGGTGAAGAGTTGGCTTGTCCATGATCAAACAGTTCATGGTAAAGACTAATCAAATCTGTTGATAGCTGATAGTTTGCTAAAAACTATATGGTTTATCAATGCACCATGTTATTACAATGAAGCATTGGCTAGTCCAAAAGCAAACAGTATTTGGTAAAGACAAATCAATTCCGTTGATGGTTGACAATTTACCAAAAACTGTATGGTAATTAACTTACCATGTTTTTTAAAATGAAGAGTTAGCTATCCCGGAGCAAACGGCTACTGGTAAAGGAACATCAAATCCGTTAATGGCTGGTAGTTTGCCAAAAACTACAAAGCCAACTTAGTTGGATTGTTGCTGAAAAGATGTTGTTGTGTTGCTGAGAAGACAAAGTTGCTGCTGAAGAAGGATAGAGTTTAAAGATCAAGAAATGCTATGAGTGTTTGGATACATCCTCTGTGTGTTAAAGAAATTGAAGAAACATGAAGTTAAAAGAGTTCAACATTCATGTTTAAGGGAGGATTGTTAGGATTTATGTTTTCCTAACTTAGTACCGACAGTACAAATAGTTAGTACTGATAGTTATAGTTAGTACCGACAGTACAAAATGTAAGTACTGATCAAATAGTTAGTACTGTTAGTAGAAAATAGTTAGTACCGTTTATGAGATATGTGTGAGATAATTTAGGAAAAGATATGTATGTGATTTGTAAGTCAGTTAGGGTTTATCCTTAGTCTATAAAAGGATTCCTATTGGCATAGTTAGACAGACGACCTCAAGAAATCTCATAGCAATATCATATCTTAAATAGTTAGCAATCTGTAATCGTTGAAAGCAGATTAATAGAAGTTATTATTTAGTTTTACATTGTTTTTCTTAGTACTTGTGTTGAGATTCCGCATCAACATATAGTATTCATAATCAGTGTTTCTACATAGTCAACTGTATTTATACACTTTGTCTATCATCCTTAAATAGGCTGCAGAGATCTATTCATTAGGGACTCACACTATTAGATTAGAAAATCTGGTACTTTCGAGTCTATATAGTTCATAGCTTATTTGGTACTTAATTTCGTAGCTTAATTTTCTTTATAATCTAGCTTATTTGAAGTTTATAAGCTCGTGGCTTATTTGTTCTTTGTTAGAGGTTTTTGATTGTTTGATTCGTAAGCTCATCTACTTTCCTTGTTCAAACTAGTCATGTCTTATTCTCTTAAGTTTTCATAGCTTATTCGGTTTAGGGTATAGCTTATTAGATAATTTAGAAGCTTATTTTTATGTATTAGTGATCATTGAAGTAGTTTGATGTTAGATTGTATAATTTTTGTTTGTTTATTAGCTGAATACAAGCAAAATAACAAGAAGAGTACTAGTTTTTGTTGGCTAGTTGAAAGTTAGCAAGAAAACCATTAGGTAGTACAGCCATCGGTTTACAAGTGGTCCCAAAACTTTGCTAGCGGTTTGAGTTATTTTGGTAGCGGTTTAATTAAAACCACAACAGCAATTTAACTACAAACCTCTATGCAGTGGTTTACCTACAGGTTGCAGCTATTTATACTCTTTCACGGCCTAATATAAACGTTATTCTGCCCAATTTAAAAAGTGCCAGCGGTTTAGTGTTTCAGACTTTGCAACGGTTTGATAAACTTAAGCAGCGGTTTAGTGTTGTATAAAGGCAGCGGTTTGCTAAATACAGCGGTTTGTCATTTAACATTGGCATTGGTTTACTTGATAATTGCCAGCGGTTTACCTAAACGTCCTTTCAGCGGTTTGTCTATTTTTTTGGCCAGCAGTTTGTCTAAAATTTGCCAGTGGTTTGATTACAAAATTGGCAACGGTTAACCAATTTCGATACCAATTTCAGCAATATCAAATTCAGTACAAGGCCATTTTCGGTGAATTAAATTTTGGACAATTTTGGACAAGGACTTAAAAGACTACTCATTAATTATTAAACAACATACCTTAACAACATACAATTATACATTCACGGTTTCTTCTTGATTTTGTAAAATCCCGTGGACGTTAATTGAATTCATTCAACCACAACTTCAATCACAACACATCTACTTAAGATCTTACAAATCATTTTTCACTTCATAACAAACAAATTCATCATGACTACTCCAATTACAACATCCATAACTAACAATCAAATGCATAACAACATCATGGCATCTGGATCAAGAGATCGACCACAAATTCTTGCAACGGGAAGATATGTACAGTGGCAATCACGTTTCTTAAGATACATTGATATAAGACCAAATGGTGATGCCCTGAGGAAATGCATTCTTGAAGGTCCTTACACTCTTTCTATATTCACAATTCTAGCTGTACCTGCAACAAATGAATCTCCAGAAGTTACAAAACAAACAACAGTTGAAACAATCTTGAATATGTCTCCTGAAAACAAAGCTCATTATGAGTCAGAAAAGGAAGCAATTCATTTGCTATTGACTGGAATTGGAGATGAAGTATACTCAATTGTTGATGCTTGCAAGACAGCTCATGAAATGTGGATAGCTATTGAAAGACTACAATAGGGTGAATCTCTAAACATTCAAGATGTCAAGACTAATTTGTTTTGGGAGTTTGGAAAATTCACTTCTCATGATGGAGAGTCTATGGAGTCATACTACTCCAGATTTTACAAGATGATGAATGAAATGATAAGAAACAACTTGACAGTTGCTACGATCCAAGTCAATGTTCAGTTTCTTCAACAACTACAACCAGAATGGACAAGATTTGTGACAATTGTCAAGCAACAACATGACTTAGATACAGTCTTGTATCACAAGTTCTTTGACGTTGGAAAAAGTATCAAAAGGAAGTTAATGAAATCCATGCTGAGAGAATAGCCAAGAATGCTAACCCATTAGCACTTGTAGCAGCTGCTTATCAATATCCAGATCCTTATTATCAAGCACCAAAACCTCACAGATCACTAGAACCACCATCAAAACAATCATCTTCCACTAGATCTAATGCAACTACCAAATACAAAGGCAAAGAGATATCCAAACCAATCACACCTCCATCTGAGTCAGCTTTTGAAGAAGACAATGATCCAGAACAAGCTCAAAGAGATAAGGATATGTAGAAAAACTTGACACTCATTGCAAATACTTCAAAAAGATCTACAAACCTACCAACAACAACCTCAGAACATCTTTAAACTCTAGAAATAAGAATGTGGATACTTCTCCAAGGTACAAGAATGATAATCAGACTGGACAGTTTAGGAATTAAAGGACAGTGATAGTTGTTTGGGCTAGGGAGACTGTAGGCAGTCAGGTAGTACAACAAACTAGGATACAATGTTTCAATTACAAGGAAATTGGTCATTTTGCTAAGGAATACAGGAAACCAAAAAGGGTAAAAGACTACACGTATCACAAGGAAAAGATGTTGCTATGCAAACAAGCTGAGAAAGGTGTTCCACTTCAGGCAAAGCAAGCTAATTGGCTAGCGAACACGAATGAAGAGATTGACGAACAAGAATTGGAAGCACATTACAGCTATATGGCAAAGATTCAAGAGGTTCCTACTGCAGACTCAGGAACTGATAGTGAGCCATTGGAACATGTATAATACAATGCTGAATATAATGTGTTTGCAAATGAGAGACAACATTCTGAGCAACCTGAATCCATTAGTAACACATGTGTAGTGGAAAAGGTTGATAGTAATGTCATTCCTGATTCACTGGATATGTGTGATAATGATATTCAGACTGACTAAAATGTTATAGAATGTGATGATGAGAGTGTTGTGCTTGCTAATTTAATTGCAAACTTAAAACTTGATGTTGATGAAATAAAAAGATTCAGAAGCAATTAAAGAAAGCAAACACATAAATTTCTCATGAATTGAAAGAGTGAAAATCTATTCTTACGGAGACTAGTAGAACTCTTAGGGAGTCTAATAGTATTCGGGATAGTTAACTAATTGCACTTAAAAATAAACATACTGAGTTTGATACGTACGAGACCTTAAATAACCGTACATGTGACTATGACAAACTTGAACGTAAGTTAAATGAAACTCTAAGACTATTAGCTCAAAAAGAAATTGACGTAAAAGAAGGTTTAAAACTTAAAGCCTATGAAATATCAGTTGTCAAAGAGAAACACGATGAGTTAGTCAAACAGAGTTTTTTTAACAGGTAATAACGGATTTGAAACTCAAGGAAGAAAAAGACAATGACAAAATGATTTTAATGGAAAAGCAATTAACGTTTTTGAATGAAATTGTTTATAAAAGGAATCAATCAATTCAAACCATTCATATGTTAGCTCCCAAAGGCCCAACATTCAATGGTAGACCAACCTTTGCAAATCGAATGTACCTTAAGAGAGCTCAATCTGAAAAAGCCATGTTTGTATGTGATCCCGTATGACACATTTGATCCTGCAAACAGATTCGTCCCTGATAGGAAAAAGACCTTGACTCTTGAAAAAGAGAGTATATCAAAATTGAATAAAGACTTAGTGAAACCTTATGATTACACAAAGAAAAATAGTCTTTATGAAATTTTCAAACCAGCGACACATGAATATCATGAATATAGTTGGCACATGCAAATGAAGTAAGAAAGAAAATGTGGAGAAAATCTTTTGTGAAATCTAAACCAATAATTTTCAAAAACATTGATTTCCTACCTACTTCAAAATCAATTAGTAAAAGTAGATAAGCTTATAATGTAATGACGAATAACATAAATCATTTTAGAGAACTTGTAGATCAAGCTTAGGAAAAGCATTCTCATGATCATTTTCGTGCACCAACTGCTCATGATATGGAAATCCAAATTAAAACATGTTTGATGCCTCTTGCCCTAAAGACACAGAATGATAGTTTCAAATTTGTTCACTAACTTAAGCAAGAAATGCATGCTGATTTAAAGTACGTTGAATCCCTTGAAAAAGAAATTGACGAACTTGAATTTGATAAAGAAAAATTTTCAAACATGTATGATATACTTCTGCAAGAATGTGTGTCTAATGATGTTATGTGTTCTTATCTGTGTTAGAAACACAAAAAGTATCGGTCACTTCCAATATAGTTAGTCGTAGCTCGTAGATTAATCAAATGTATTATTAGTAAGCTAACCGGGCCAAAGACACATGAAAAGCCCATAGGAAAACCCATGGCTGGTTACTTAAGTTGTATAAATACCCTCTCCACACATGGAGAGGGTGTTGGTTGGTTGGTTCATTCACATATAATCTAATATTTTATTCTCTCTTACTTTCTCTCACTAGAACATTCCTCCCATCCACTTTCTCTCTCTAGAATTTCTTTATAGTTATTTGGTGTTATAGATTACTAGTATTTTCTACAATTTGTATCAAGAGCCATGGAGTGATTTGTTAAGTTTTGTGTTTGTTTTTTTTCTTTTCTTTGTTTCATTTTTTCTCCAAACCATACCATTTTCTTCTTAGTTCTTTGGTTTTCGAAGTTTTTTGATACACTAAAAGATCATTTACATAGATAAATCTGATCTAGTATCTTTATGATATAGGTGTATATGCTTCAAATCAATATCATCTTTGGGCATTTTTGTGTTCGAAAAGCTAAAGAAAGTACCAATTCCTTTGATTTCAAATTTTTTTGCCATAAAATCCATAAAGTTTATATTTTTAAGTACCTATAGGCTTAATAATACTATTGTACAAAGAAATTTTATGAGGGAAAAATTTATCGAAATGTGGAGTCTTTTTGTGTTTGAAAATTTGAGTTTCTACAGTGAAGGCGAATAGTAATTTCTTGAACAAGCGAGTTAAGCAATTTTCTTGTACAATGCGATGTTAGAAAATTCTTGAACCAGACAATTACAATTTTAATTATACAATGCAATTAACAACTTCTATGGTCAAGGCCAATTTAACAATTTCAGTCCTCAAGCGATTAAGCAAGTTTCTTTGAAAGGCGTATTTAACAAGTTTTCTTTACAAGCCGAATTAGCAAGTTCCTGTCTCAAAACAATTTAACAATCTTTTAGTACCAGGCGAATTAAACAAGTTCTATTGACAAGCGATTAACAGTTTCCTTAGCAAGGTGAAATAACCAATTACCATATAGAAGGCATTTTAACATTGTACTTTGGAGAGGCGGATATAACAACTCAAAAAGGAAAATTAATTCCTCGAACTCAATTCAAAACCTCAAATTTGCTAAAGTGAAAATATATAGTTTATCTCTTGATTTGTAAAATCCCGTGAAACCTTCAACTGTCCTTTCCGTTTTTATCCAGATTGTAAATAATCCTGTGTAAGTTTTCAAACTACAACACTTAAACGACAACTCACAAACAACCAATACTTTTCAATCACCGGTTCAATCCACAAAGTAATCTAAACAAACATCAAATCAACATGGTTTCAATAATTCACATGGACAAAAGAAACTCTTCAGAGTATATGATACTCTCTAGTGCTACAATCGTCCACCTAAGTTAGACAAGACTTGTAAGAATTCTTGGAAAAAGTCCGAATAGAACTCTACATGCAAAATAGAGAGCACGGAAGAATGATACTTGAATCAGTTGAAAATGGTCCACTCATCTGGCCTACTGTTGAATAAAATGAAGTGACCAGAACCAAAAAATATGTTGAATTGTCTGCTGCTTAGAAAATTTAAGCTCATTGTGACATAAAAGCTACCAATATCATTCTTCAAGGGCTACCAACAGATATCTATTCATTTGTGAGTCATCATAGAGTTGCTAAAGATTTATGGAAGAGAGTTCAATTACTGATGTAGGGTACCTCTTTAACTAAGCAAGAGAGAGAGAGAGTGTGTAAGTTATATGATGCATTTGATAAGTTCACTCACATTAAGGGGGAAACACTTCACAAGTATTACTTGAGATTTACTCAGCTGATTAATGATATGAATATCTACAACATGAAAACCGAGCAATTTTAAGTTAATACAAAGTTATTAAACAGTCTTCCATCGGAATGGAGCAAATTTGTGATAGATGTCAAGCTAGTAAAGGATTTGCATACTACCAACTTTGATCAGCTTCATGCCTATCTGGAACAACACGAACTCCATGCAAATGAAGTCCGTCTTCTGCGTGAACGCAATCAAGATCCACTTGCATTTGTAGCAAATCAGCAGATGACACCACCTCACTTTAACACTTATCAGTCATCATATAAAAATCCTCAACTTCAACAACAGTTTTCACCATCTTAGTTTGGATCAATTCATCCCAATCAACATTACTCATCTACTTATCCATCACAACCTCAATTCAATCATTCATCCGTTCCATCATCATATCCATATCAGTCTCAAATGAATCATCAAACCTCCCCTGTTCTACAAATTTCTTATCAATCACCTCAAGTTACTACACAACCATTGATTGTGTCACCTCTTATGGACTCAGGTTTTACTGTTCCTGTATTCTCTCCAGGAGATGATCCAATTGCTTGTCTCAACAAGGCAATGGCTTTTCTTACATCTGTAGCTTCTTCAAGGTTCCCCTCAACCAATAATAAACTCAAAACATCCTCGAATCCAAGAAACCAAGCCACTATTCAAGATGGCAGAGTCATAGTGGAACAAGTACAGGGGAGACAAGGTCAAAGTTATTTTGGTACTGGGTATAAGAGTAATGCTACTAGCTCTGGGGGAAACAATGCAAGTAGACAGGCAAGGGTTGTTAAATGCTACAACTGTCAAGGTGAAGGGCATATGGCTAGGCAATGCACTCAGCCGAAGCGATCAAGGAATGCAACATGGTATAAGGAGAAAGCAATAGCTCAGGAAGCTGGACAAATTTTAGATGAAGAGCAACTCGCATTTCTTGCAGATCCAGGTTTTCTAGATGGTCAAGCTGTTTAGACAATCATTCCAAACAATGCTGCTTTTCAGACTGAGGATCTTGATACTTATGATTCCGATTGTGATGATATCTCGAATGCACAAGCGGTTCTCATGGCCAACATTTCCAACTATGGTTCTGACATTATCTTAGAGGTACCTCATTCTGAAACCAATCTAAATGATATGGAAAATCAAAGTGTGCATGCAATGCAATATTTTGCACAAATACTTGCTATGGATTTTTCAGATAATAAGATAAATAGTGATAGCAATATCATTCTGTACTTTCAATATTTGGAAGAAACACAACAGGTAAATGTTCAAGATACTCATTTACAAGTACAACAAGATTCAATGATTTTATCTGTGATAGAACAAATGTCAGAACAAATGATTAATCATGTAAATAATTGGGAAAAGGCTAATAAGGAACATAATAATGAATTAATAACCGTTGAGCTAGAGAGGTATAAAGAACGAGTCAAAACATTTGAACAAGGCCTTAATATTGATTTAAATAGTCGTGAAAAAATGATTGATTCTCAAATGGATGACATGATTAAGGAGAAGCTTGCATTGAAAG
>BQNB010124985.1:0-19847 GCA_026074375.1 Tanacetum coccineum
AACTGTCTGAGCATTTTTTTTAAGCATTTTGTGCCTCGAAAACAATTGTCTACAGAACAGGCATATTGGTTACCTATTTCAAAACCCGTTTCTGAAAAACCATCAGTTCCATCCGAACCAGTTTTAAAGAAGGAAATTCTCGTGAACTTCCATCAATCGGTTTGGTAGAAGATAGTTTTCACAAAATAAGAGAACATGTTAATAAATTTGATGAAACTATAATTTTTCATACCAAAATAACTGGAAATAGAATAGGATCTTGGGGTTGACCATATAAAAGGGGCTTTTGAAAAAGATGTCAAACCTTTTAATCAAACTTTGAAAGAATATTTTCGTATGTTTGAACACGGTCTTAACAAATAACTCAAAGAAAAGAAAGCCGTTTTTACTCAAATGGAAACCGAGGTTGCCAAATGTTCCGTAGATAAGAAGTATTTTGAGATCGAGAAAAAGGAATTAAGCCTTGATAATGATCGGCTTTTAGAGCATATTATTTGTCAAGATGTTATGAATGTTGTAATGCATGGTGATGTTCATAATGTGTTATCTGTGAATACTAATTATCTTGATAATGATAATCTTGCTTTGGAATCTTTGAAGATAGAAAATGATCGTTTAATGGAGCTCCTTATATCTCAAGATCTTGTGCACATTGCTGTTAATTTTTTAGCTGCCATTAATGATTATAAATCCATGCAACAGAGTTTCGTGGATGAATGCAATGAGACTTTATGCTTAAGGATGAGCTTGCTAAAAAGAATGATATGATTGACAAGGTTGTTTATAACAAACTTTCAAAACGATGTTCCCGACTTGAAAATCGGTGTATTTCACTTGAAATTAAATTGCAACAAAGCAAAGAAAGTTTTCAAACTAACAGACCATCTCATGATCAAGATGCTCCTGAATTTAATGAATTTTTCATAATAAATGAGTTGCAAGCTCAGTTGAAAGCACCAAATTGTCTCAATTGAGAAGTTGAAGGAACACATTGCGAATATTAAAGGAAAGAATGTGGTTAAAAGTGTTCAAAATGCGCAAAATTTGAATGTGGTCACTTCAAAAGTGTATAAATTAGATTTGCCATCTCTTTCCCCCTCGTAAATCACAATAGGGATGCTCACGTAAACTATCTTAAACATACACAAGAAAATGCTGATACACTTTGTGAAATTATCGAACACGCTAGAGAGCTAAGGCCTTTAGATAGTAACCTAGACTCTGCCTGTAAGTTTGTTACACGAATTCAGGAGTTGCTTGTTTATGTTCATGAGACATGCCCTAGTACGACACCTGTTAGTAATAAGTTAGTTGTTGTTACACCAATGAACAAGACTAGGAAAGGTAGGTTTGCAAAATCTAATGACACATCAAAAGATAAAACACAAAAACAGGTACAGCCACAGGAAAAACAGACCACTAACAATTTTATGTCACCTTCTACAGGAGTAAGCAGTTCTACTGAAGCTAGCGGATCAAAGCCTAGGAGCAATACAAAGAAATATAGGATCTCGCAAACTTCACGTAGTAACAAGAAGACAAATAAAGTAGAAGCCCAACCTAGGATTGCTAAATCTAATTTGAATAATACGAATCGTATTTCTAAAACAGTTTGTAATGAAAATGTTAAGCATTCTGTGTTGAATGCGAATTCTGAATTTGTTTGTGCTACCTGCCATGAATGTATGTTTAATGCTATTCATGATCGTTGTGTTAGAAGTTATCTTAATGATGTGAATGCTCGTGTCAAATCTAAGTCTGTGAAATCTAGATCCGCTAAGAGCAAAAAGAAGGAAATATGGAAACCTACGGGTAAAATTTACACTAAGGTTGGATATATCTGGAAACCCACATGACGGACATTCACTATAGTTGAAAATACATGCCCTTTAACTAGGATCATCTCAACTAATGTAAGCTTCTTTTTTTCCTTTCTTTTTATATAGGGGTGTTTGTTTAGGCTTATATGTGCGCTTACGAGCTTATTTCATTTTGGCTTATGTTTATATTCCATAAGCCCCAATTTTACAGCTTATTTTGAGACTTGTGGGCTTATATAAGTTTATCATATCGTAATAAACTTATATAAGCCCAGATTTTTCAAAATAAGCTCATAAGCCACATATAAGCTTAAACAATCACCCCCTATATTAACTGGGTGTTTTGTACTTGAGAAAGACCTGGAATATGGGAATAGAATTGTAATGGGTATTAAAGGGTGTTGTTTGGTGGTTGTTGGATGGGTTTAGGTTATGGGTTTAATTTTAAGTTAAACCCACTATAACAATAAACTGCAAGAGTAGTGAGGAGAATGAAAATAGGTATTGAGTTTAGATTTATCATATCATATTATTGTTTGGTTTATTGGTTGGGTTGGGGTTTTACATTGTAAAAAAGTTAATGGCTTATGGAATTCTAATTCTAAAGACACTAAATAAGGGGGGTATTTAAGAAACCTTTGTTTTAGCGGTATCTTTCAACATATAGAAAACCCATATCAACCTAACCTAAACAGCTCTCAGGTCCAATCGCCATTTCTTAAAACCTCAAACCAAAACACACCGAAAATAATTGTTTTTAAGGGGTTTGATAACCCATATTCAATAAACAAATCCCACTAACAATCAATCATATTAGGAATGAAAGCCATACTTTTCTTTCCCCAATACCTCGCAAAAACAAACACCTTATTTATTTTTTATTTTTTTTTAACATCACCCTTATATTATTAAACAGGCTTAATTTTAGTAATTTAATTTAATAGTATAATAGTGTTTATTTGTGTAAAAAATGTGAAATATATATATCAACAAAATATAGCTACCATTACTTTGAGTCCATACATCTCCGCCAGTTACATGGGCAAAACAAAACTCACCGTTTGCGTACGAACCAGAAATCATACATAAGATTAACAAGCCAATCTTCATGAACCAACAACCACGTACACAACCTACTAAACTATTTTGAACCAAAATAATAACAAGCTTGAAAGGTAATTGTTTGAACCTTAAAAGTTCTTTAAGTCATATTATTAAACACATTGTTTGTGGCATTATACGATTTATGGCATTAATTTTGATACTTAGAGTTTCGAGAGAATTATACACTGTGAGAAATTCTACACGGATTGATATATCAAATAATCAAATTATAAATATAAACTCTTTTCGTAATCTTATATGACGTATATAATAATGTTAACTATTTTGGTATCATTTTGTTCAACAGAAAGAAGTATTTCAAAACTAAAGCTAATTAAAAGTTACCAACGATCGAAGTGTTACTAAAAGATTAGATTATTGGCTCATTTATTAATTGAAAATGAACTACTATATGGATTTAGAGAAGCTAATCAAAGATTTCACATCAAAAAATAAATTTTATATAAACCCGATTTTGCAGCAAATAATGTTGATAAAAAGGCCCCGTCTTAAGGCATCACTTTAGGCCTCCGAGATGATTGAGCCGCTCCTAGCTCAGGTTTATAAACGTTTTGAGGAAATTCTCAAACACTCGTCCGTTTACATGGAATTCAGAGGAATCTGCAATATTGGAGCGCAAAGGTTAATAAACACTTTTCAGTCCTTTATGCATTAAATTTATTACCATGCTTACTGTTGCTATTGTTTCATAAACAAGGTTTAGATCCAACATACAATGGAGTTCAATTCAAGTTGTATGAGACGGAACCTTTGAATCGGGAGGGTGGTCTTGTGAAGTTTGAAACAACTAAATGGATCCCACCCGAAATATTGGCTAAGATACGTGTCCTAATGTCTGTAAGATTCTATCTGAGTGTCTTCATATCCAAGGTCAATCTTCTATTACTTTTTTGGATTTTACCGTTTGTGATCGTTGAATTGTGGATATAATATTTTGTTAACGCTCAATAATTTTAAATTCTTTTATTTGTTACATTCATTAGGTTCATGAGGAGTTAATGATCATCAGGAAGCGCAAGTCTTCGCCGAGGACCTTTTAGATCCACATATAGCAACTGTAGAGGGTTACATATCGGGCTTAAAAGACTCGGTTCACTCTATTCCAGGGATAGCAAATGTGGCAAGCCCCCTTAAATTCATAGCTGTCTCACATCTCTTCTCTGCTACATATAAAGAGAAATGTTCTTGCTTAATAACTCTTAAAATAATTAATGCTGAATTATTATTATGCCTTTATGTCTTGCCTCAAATGTTGTCTAATGAACTATACTTATTAGACAACTATTTATATCTCAATAATGTTCTAAATTGACAACTTTATAAAAAATGAGAAGACATCTTTTTTCATATAATGTTGTTTCTAAAATTACCCAATCTTAAATCCAACCAAAACGTGTTATGGACCACACCTATTTTTGAATGTTGTTTCTATTCTTTTTTTCATTTTAACCACAATATAGCAACTATAACTATTTGTCGTTATAAAATCTCGGGCTATACACTGGTACTCGTCTAGTAGTATTTAAATATAGACGAACGAAACTGTGGATTCAAGTATTAAAAGTCACACTATTTGCAGGACCCTTTTACATTTGACGAACCAATGAGTGGTGAGATGCCTAGAGATGCTTTCAACAGAATCTATGTAAATGTTTGTCTAATATAGTTTATGGGACAACATTTGAGGCAAGACATAAGGGCATAATAATAATTCAGAATTAATCATTTCGAAAGTTTTTAAGCAAGAACAATTTCTCTTTATATGTACTTAGTAGAGAAGAGATCTGAGACATGTATGAATTGAAGGGCGCTTGCTATCCCTTCAATAGAGTGAACAGAGTCTTTTAAGCCCGATATGTAACCCTCTACACTTCCTGATGATCATTAACTCCCCATGAACCTAATGAGTGTAACAAATAAAAGAATTTAAAATTATTGAGCGTTAACAACATATTATATCCACAATTCAACGATCATAAACGGTAAAATCCAAAAAAGTAATAGAAGATTGACCTTGGATATATGAAGACACTCACATAGAATCTTACAGACATAAGGACACGTATCTTGGCCGATATTTCGGGTGGGATCCATTTAGTTGTTTCAAACTTCACAAGACCACCCTCCCGATTCAAAGGTTCCGTCTCATACAACTTGAATTGAACTCCATTGTATGTTGGATCTAAACCATGTTTATGAAACAACAGCAACAGTAAGCATGGTAATAAATTTAATGCATAAAGGACTGAAAAGTGTTTATTAACCTGCGCAATAGCACTCCAATATTGCAGATTCCTCTGAATTCCATGTATACGGACGAGTGAGTGTTTGAGAATGTCCTCAAAAAGTTTATAAACCTGAGCATCCCTATATAATTAATTAATTCAGAAGAACAACATTAGGATAAGATATATCAAAGTGCCCGTAAAACTAGCTGCTAACTAACTAACAGATATTACAATTCTAAAACAAAAGAGCTACTCTCGTAACTACTTAAGTTACTTACCCCTAATATGTTCAAATAGAATTTGTACATTAATGTGCAAAGAATAATTTTAGCTACTGCAAACATCTGGAAAGAAAAAGGTCGGAAACCATGGTTACCCAATCTGGAAAGATAGGATTACAAGGTTGTTTGCTAATGCGAAGTTGAATGCAGAAATAGTGCTACAGAATGTAGTAGAAAACATAAGATTGCAGCTAAACTGTCAAGAATTCTATTCAAGTAAATAAAGTAGCAGATTCAAAAGAAAGTAGTGAATGATTAAGCTATATTGCAGGTGAATGATTAAGCTATATTGCAGGATTCATTTCCATTGTGATAAATAGGGTGAGCCGACTAATCTCAGGGCGACTACCCTTTTGGATAGCCCGGAGTCGGCGTGAGTGAACCTCCATGGGTTAACTTTATGTGTTCAACCTTGAACTTTTGGCAATTATGGTTCAACGTTTGTACGTATATCCTAAGAAGCTTGGTGAATTTTAGAGCATGTATAGCAGATTGTATGTTTGAGCAGTTTAGCTGTTGTTTGCTGTTTTAAGGGGGTGTTTGGGAGATGTCCATTCCCGTTTAAAAATATGCATACATCCATTGTACTTAAACATTTTTTTGGTGTAATACAATTTACCGGGGAAACCCTTTACCAAAAAAAAAATTATAATTACCAAAACGGAGACAAAGTACATTGCTTTTTAGTGACATTGGTCATAACAATAATAACTATAGAGTATAGACCAAAAGTGCGCTACTCTTTATTGGAATTAGCCTAGATAAAATCTATGAACCAGCAAATGAGAGTGAGATGGGTAGTGTGTTACTTGGTTAAGCATTGGTCGAGCAGAATCTTCGCCGCTAAGATTTTGGGTTGGATACTTGAGCTCCTTATTAAAACTACATCAAAATCAATTGAATAAAATCATTCTGATTATAAAAAAGTAATAATGTATGGTTTACAAACTACCACTTATTATATTAGCTATACCCACATTGAACATCTTGTATGATTATTATGTGTACGTCGACACCGAGTACCAACAAGCACATATCCGCACATAGTCGTTACGACTTACGAGTAAACAAATAGATGTTGTCCGTAACAAGATGGGCATGATTAATATTTTTACTTCAGATAAGACTAAGTGTTAACCTAAAACCTTATATAAATTAATATAATTGAAAATTTCTATCAAATTATTATTTCTACGAATATTATTACGTTTTTTACAAAAATAAGCAAATCCTAGTTTTAGAAGTACTTATTTTTAAACAGAAAAAACAAGCAATCCCAAACACCCTCTCAATTTTATAAAGCATCATTTGTTTCATTAATATATAAACAATATTTACATTAAAAAGGAACCGTAGTATGAATAGTGATTGCCAGAAACACAAAATGCATAACCTAAATTGCTTCGGATCACAAGTACACTACACATCGTTTCCTACTTACACAATGTGTACTCTGCATACTCAACTACAATGATATGAGTAAGAGTGGGCTAATTGTTAGTCAATCTTTATTAATGGCCTATGAAATAGCAACTTAATGACTACAATTATTCGACAGATTGTACATTAGAAAGAAAAGAAAAAGTAATGTGCATTATCAGTTCCAGTATACCAACTAACCTGAAATCACGAGTCGTTTGCACTTGTTTGAGTTTCATCAATTCCTTGTGCCGCCTATTTGCCAATGTCTGCAAATGATAATCTCTAATAGTTATTAAGTTGAGATGGATTAATCACATTATCAATGAGTTATGCATAAAAAAGGAATGAGAATAAGAAGGATGTGGTTGAAATGGTTTAATACAAATAAGAACACTTCAAAAGATTTAGACATAGGTGGTAAAACTTGACTACAACAGTAACGATTCTGTGATGTGCTAAAGCAGGTAGCATCTGAAGTCTTACCAGTTGCTTTATTGGGTCAACTAATAACCCAGTTACTGATTCTTTTGCCTCAAGGACCCAATTGTGGACGACGCCTGACAGTCTACCATGGCATAGAAGCCATAGTGAAAATACTGAAACTCCTATAGCACCAAAAGTGTAGTACATCCAGCGTCGAGACGTTTTACTTGGCTTACGGTATTTGACAACCTAAGACAACAACAGTATCAGAAAAAGTAGCAAGTTAGCAAAACAGCGGTATAGTAGCAGCTAATTAAACCACCGAGTTAGCAACAGTAGCAAGTTAGCAAAACAGCGGTATAGCAGCAGCTAATTAAACCACCGAGTTAGCAACAGTAGTCAAGCACCACACAGAAGACACGATGCTAGTTTTCTTATAACTAATGTACTTAGCATCTCTCTTTTGATTATTCAACCCCTCGCACGTTCATTGTAAGACTATAGGGTAACGCAATCGATGACCAATGTTTCTTATATCTGGCAAAACCGGCGGGTCAGGCGGGTTCGGATACGGGTCATAACGGGCTAAATTATAATCCGGGTCAAACGGAATCGGGTCTATATCGGTGCAGCTCTAAACAGGCAGTTTATTCAAAAACACCAAACAACTAAACAAAAAAGTCTAACTAATAGAAGCATATTCAAGCACAAAATTGTCTACATCATCGTTGCTCCAAAAAAATTAATGGCTTAAACAGGAAAAAGAGAAGAATATTTTAAACAATAGTAAAAATAATTTTATTAATAAATCGGTACAAATAATGAAAACATTAGTTTAATTAAATATATCGCATGATATTGAATATGATTGCCAATAAATTAAGTAATAAAATGACGACACGACTGACGACCCTAGCAAAGCAAACATGTGTCGTGTCGCATCAAAATGCATTGCACCGCTTATATACGGATAACTTTTACATACGAAATTTATTAGGCTTTGTGAAAACCGTCCATACACATCAATTTGTAAACAGAGACCGCACATTTCAGCCCGTTCCAAAGTTGATGAAATAAACTTTGGGCTATTCTTACCTGTTTTGTAGAAAGGTTTAGTCCATATCCACCCAAACCAATTGTTTTACAACCCATACACACACGTTTTGGAAGCTCTGGCAAAACTTGACGCCTCTAATGTTTATCATGGTCTGTTTGTTTAGCTTAGGGGAGACGCCTCCCAAACAACATAATCAACTTTTTTTTTTTTTGCCATTTACAACACTTGTGCATGTATGGTTACTAATCAACTGTTACTAAACATCATCCTATTGACCTACATATTTCACATAATATTTTAAAAATATGAGGTTACACACACCCAAATGACCACAAATATTTTGTAAAACATAAGTATTACTAACTTTTGGCTTGGCAACATACAATATGACACGATTTTAGTCTCTTATTTCCAAATAATGCCTGAGAAAACATGTCAAGAAAATACTGTCTATTAAGATTCAAAGCTTCGTATTTTACAGATCCTCTAGCATGCAAACATATGGATAATAACTCGTCGAATTCAGTATTTTGGCAAAAGGGATATTATACTACAACAAAAAGAGCATACCCAATCCCACCGGGGAGGGGTGTGGCAAAAGGGATATTTTACTGATAGGATATGTAAACAGCGGACAAGAAAACACCTACCAAGAAAGATACGTAGTCATCCAGTTTGTTTAAATTTGAAGATAGCCAGTCGACTGCATCTCTAAAGTTATCAGTTGACCACCTTAACAGAAGGTCCTCGTTTTCATCTCCCAGTTTCTTAAACGATAAAGTAACTTATCAGTTAAACACCCAATCTAACTTGTAGACTGTGTTGGGGTATGATATAAAGGATACTTACCGCCGGAGCAGGGTATGGGGTCTTGTCTTGAATTGATTCTTCCAATTCTAAAAAATGATTATTAATACTGAGTATATATAAAACCAACAACCTTGATCTATCCCATCCTAAATATGCAGGCTCTTTGAATTTATCATTATAGGCATGGACCTAATGAGTAACAACAGATGAGAAATGATTCAACGTTGAATATAGCTTCAAGAGTAAAAGGAGAAAGAGACGTAAGCAAGTGAGACCGGATGTCCTTGTTTTTGCATAGGCACATACAAATGAATTTGATCAAAGTACTGAATCATACCATTAACGAGAACAATTGTTGCTATTTATTTTTGTTCATTTTCGATTTGATGATGTCATAATTATGTTTATAAAAAAACTGAAGAATTTAAAGCTTTAGACTAGACGCAATAGTCACCAAACTCACAACCTCCACGTCAGTGTCACATCACCACAAAGCCCACCACCAAATAGGTGTAGTGGTGACATCAAACCAAACACATAAAGATACCCTACTTTATACAAACATATATATTACTGTAATTGGCAGGTTTATGGTGGATCCTTATATTTTCCAATTGGTAAGTGTCCAGTAATTTACAGCGTTAACTGCTAGTATGATACATAGTTATATAACTATCATAAAAGGAGCAGGCGGACCTTTGATAAAAATGTAGACAAAGAACATCTTAATTCAGATAAGTGAGTTACGGTCTGCAAGGATTCAGGAGCATCAGAAATTGAAAATGAGCCCTGAATACAAGAAAAACAAAAACAAGTCAGTCACGAATATGTAATTTTCTAGCTAGCTCAAGAGCGGACTTAAGGAAGTTCCCGAGGGTTCACGGAAGCCGATGGATGTTTGCCACCTAGTGTACATTTTCGTAAAAAAACCCCAATATGAACCAGGTCCCTAATATTTTTGTTATTTCCTTTATACTCGTAAACCAGTTTGTCACTTATAGTCCTGGGTCCTCCCTGAGCTAGCTAGTAGTGAACAACGGAACATACATACCTTGTCATAAACAAACTGCCAATATTTGAGATTCTTTTCAACACCACGTAAATGATTAAAGTATGCGTCAAAATATCGTGTACAATCCCATAGACAGGCGTCCTATTAAATAAATAAAAATATTAGCAAAAAGGGCTTTTGTAATTAGATATATAAATGAATTAACGGGTGTTTGCTAAAGCTTATTTATGGGCTTATGAGCTTAGTTGATCTCTACGTATATTTTCATAAGCCCTAATTTTCCGGCTTATTTGAGACGAGTGGGCTTATATAAGCTTATCATAATATAATAACTTATATAAGTCTCAAAATAACCCGGGGCTAGCTGAAATCACATAAGCTCATAAGCCCACCAATAAGCTTAAACAAACGCACCTATAAGCCCTGATTTTCCGGCTTATTTTGAGACTTCTTGGCTTATATAAGTTTATTATATTATGATAAGCTTATACAATCCTGTAAGTCTCAAAATAAGCTGGAAAACTGACGCTTATGAAATATAAAAACCGAATCAAATAAGCTTATTTGTTTTTCCATAAGCTCTGATTTTCTGGCTTACTTTGAGACTTCTTGGCTTATATAAATTTATTATATATGATAAACTTATGCAATCCTGTAAGTCTCAAAATAAGCTGGAAAATTGGGGCTTGTAAAATATAAACCGAATCAAATAAGCACATAATAAGCCGAGATATAAGCTTAAAAAAACACCCCAGAAAAAGAAAAAGAAAGAAAGACAAGAAGACATACTGGATAAGTCCAATAGATGCAGAAAAAAGGTAGCGATGATTTTTCCTGACAAATATTCCATGGAGAAGCATTATAATATTAATAAGGGTTTGGAATTAGTAAATCAAATAAGGGGGTATGGGAATGATATCTCTTCTGAATATAAAGTCTTCATTGGTTCTTACCCGGTTCTATGATGTGGGTTTAAATAAAGGGTAAAGTCTACTTATCAAAAATTCCAATGTTAGGTAACCAACTTTGAAAAATATCATTATTACACATCAAACTTGTTATGACTTGTTAAAATAGGTAATGTGACCGTTTTGAGTGTCACACAGCATTACGGGTCCACTCTTTGTTAGTTAATATATAAAATATTTACTAGGGTTGAATCATTTTATTTTTTAGCCGTTGTGAGTTTCATCATGTTGGGATCTTAATGTTGTTTGTTACTGCTGCTCAAGATCAAGTTAGTACTGTTAGTACAAAGTTAGTACTGCTAATGAATATTAAGACTGCTCAGAGTTAAGACTGCTCAGAGTTAAGACTGCTGGAACTTAAGACTGCTAGTGAAGAAGTTAATGTTGTTAGCTGAAGTTACTACTACTTAGGGAATTCAAAAAAAATATTCTAAGTTATTACTACTGCTAGAGTAAAGTTACTATTGTTGAAATATCACTGCTGCTGGTGTATAAGTTACTACTGCTGAAAGAGTTTCAACTTTTAGAGAAAGGATAAAGACAGAAGAAAGGATAAAGATTGTTTGAAGATCAAGATTACTTACGTAATAAGTATTAGTTATTTATAGAATAGATCATAAAGAATATTCTAAGTCTTAGGAATATTATTGGTAATATTATTGTAAGCCCATTACGACTCCTTGGTGTATAAAAGGAGGTCCTAGGGCATTGAGTTAGATGTCAGTCAGTTAATATATATTGTCATCTAGAATTTGTAGCTTCAAGGTTTTGTAACCCTAATACTAGTTAGAGTATTCGTATTAATATATTGAAGCCTTGTTTGTTAATCCGTGTGTTCATTAGAATTACTATTTTATTACATATTCTTCTCATTGATCAAAGATTAGATTCCGCATAGTCTTTGATATATTTTACAAAGTTTCTACCATAGTTGTGTAGGATTTACCTTGCATAACTAAACCTGAAGATCTATGAACCAGAGGTAAAAGGGACATCAATCTCAAGCACAAACATACAAAACGTAGCCTTTGTGTCCGCAAACAGAACCAGCATTACAAATGGAGCAGTTAATACTGCTCATGGTGCTACAACTGCTAGCACTCAAGCTACTGCTGTTAATTCAACAACAATTGATAACTTGAGTAATGCTATTATCTGTGCTTTCTTTGCAAGTCAATCAAACAGTCCACAACTTGACAATGAGGACTTGCAACAAATTCATCTTGATGATTTAGAAGAGATGGACTTAAGGTGGCAGATGGCTATGCTAACAATGAGGGCAAAGAGATTCTTGAAAAACACTGGAAGAAAGCTTATTGTTAATGGTAATGAGACCATTAGGTTTGATAAGTCCAAGGTGGAGTGATACAATTGCCACAAAAGGGGACACTTTACAAGGAAGTGCAGGGCTCCAAAGAACCAAGAAAACAGGAATAGGGAGAACACAAGAAGGGTTGAGCCAGTGGAGACAACTACTTCTAATGCTTTGGTGTCTTGTGATGGTTCTGGTTATGATTAGAGTGATCAAGCAGAAGAAGGTCCAACTAACTTTGCACTCATGGCTTACTCTTTTACAAGTTCTAACTCTAAGGTATCTACTCATTCAAACTGTTCATCATCTTGTTTGGAAAATTTTAAAATTCTTAAAAAATAAAAGATCTGTTTATTTGGGACTTCACATTGGAGCTTTTATTGTTGAAATTATATGGTTTTGTGTTATTGAAGAATTCTTCTTATATTAAAGATTAGATTCCGCATAATCTTTAGTATTATCAAACAAAGTTTCTTAAACTAAGTTGTGTTAGATTTATCTAGCATAACTAAACCTTAAACAAGCTTAAGGAAATCGATCATTAGAAGTTAACTGGGATCAACATAAATGCTAAAAGTAACACCCCACGTGCTACTGTTTCTGGCCAAAACAATTGGGGTTCTGGTTTCGGCACTTCACCAAATAGCTAGGCCCATCGGCTGGCCCATAACAGGTCCATGTCCTACCAGCCCTAAGCTTTGGTCTCACCTGTCTACTACACAGCATCCGGCCTAGGAACATTGGCCCAACCGGTACAACATACACAACTACAGCCTACTATTCCGGCCCACCAGCCGGCTGTGTATATGGCCTATCAGCGAGTACTTCCAGGTCAGCCCATGTCACAGTCCAACAGTAATGGTATATTGGGTACAGCTCCTGTCTTGCATGCTTCTCAACCGACTTCATTACCAAGTGCGTTTAGCACCATGTCATTGCAAGACCCAACTTGGAACATGGATACAGGTGTCACTTCTCATTTAAATTTAGATGCTCGTAATTTAAGTACTATTTTTAAAAAACATTTATTCCCATCTATACATGTTGGTAACGGTAATTCTATTCCCGTTACTAATACAGGTCATAGCATTATTCCTTCTTATCATCGCCCCTTACACTTACATAATGTTCTTGTCACTCCTAACATTATTAAAAACCTTATTTATGTTCGTCAATTTACTAGGGATAACAACTGTACTATCAAATTTGACGCGTTTGGTTTTTCTGTGAAGGATTTGTTGACTCGCCATATCCTCTTTCAATGTGACAGCTCAGGCGATCTCTATCCAGTAACCAAGTCGTCAAATTTCCCTGTTACCTTTGTGTCTACCAGTTCCTCCACTTGGCACCAATGTCTCGGTCACCCCGGGGATGAAGTGCTTCGTTCTTTTACTTCTCGTCGTTTTATTTCTTGTAATAAGGAGAAGTCTTCACATGTTTGCCATGCCTGTCAGCTTGGTAAACATTTGAATCTTCCTTTTCATAGTTCAAACTCTATTTTCACTAAGTGTTTTGATATTATTCATTCTGATTTGCGAACCTCTCCCATTGTTAGTTCAAGTGGCTTCAATATTATGTGCTTTTTCTTGATCATTTCTCTCATTATGTTTGGATATATATCCTCAAGCATAAATCTGACATGTTTGGTAAATTTCTGCATTTTCGTGCTTACGTCAAAAATCAGTTTAAAAGTGAAATTAAAAGTTTTCAATGTGATCATGGTGGCGAGTTCGACAATAAATAACTCCACACACTATTTTCCAACAATGGCATTTAATTCCGTTTTTGTTGCCCTAAAACATCCCAACTAAATGGCAAAGCCAAACGAATGATACGCACCATTAATAATGTCATTTGTACTCTCCTTTTTCAAGCTCACATACCCCCGTCATTTTGTGTCGAGGCCCTTCATATGGCAACCTACCTTCTCAACCTTCTCCTTTCCACCGCAATTAACAACGAAATATCCTTCAACAAACTTTTTCAAAAAGAACCCAACTACTCCTATTTACGCATCTTTGGATGCCTTTGTTACCCTCACCTACATTCACCTCACAAACTTGCACCACGTGCCACACCTTGTATCTTTCTTGGCTTTCCCGCCTACCACCGTGGTTACCATTGCCTTGACCTTGAAACCAATAAAATAATTCTCTCTAGACATGTAACCTTTGATGAGACACAATTTCTATATAAGTCCATGACACCATCTTCTCCACCCTCATATCAATTTCTTGAACCTACACCATACACCCCCTTACTTCATCACACACTCCTAGAACCCCAAAATAATACCTAACAAAATACTACCCAACAAAGTAATACCCATGCCCCACATCCTACTCTCGAACAATCCACCCTATTTCCCACGACCCAACAATCACAGCCGCTAAACCACTCCACTACCGAGCCCACTTCACCCTTACCCACCGGCCCTATCTCACAGGCCCAACAACCACCTACATCCCCACCCGGCATTCCATCTCCAATTGAACCCCATCCTGCTCGAACTCACTCCATGGTCATGAGGTCTCAATTCGGTATTGTCAAACCCATGGAATATCTTTCTCTTCACACTTCATCTCTGTCTCCTATTCCCAAATCTCTATTTATTGCTCTAAAAGACCCTAATTGGTGTAATGCTATGTATGATGAGTATAATGCGTTGGTTAAAAATGGTACTTGGATTCTTATTCCACGGTCGTCTAATGTTAACTTGGTTCGATCTATGTGGTTATTTATGCATAAATTTCATGCTGACGGTACTTTGAGTCGTTATAAGGCTCGTCTTGTTGCTAAATGTAGTAATCAACAACACGGTGTTGACTTTGATGAGACATTTAGTCCGGTTGTTAAGCCGGCCACCATTCGCACCGTTCTTAGCCTTGCTGTGTCTCGATAGTGGCCTATTCACCAACTTGATGTTAAGAATGCATTTCTTAATGGTGATTCATCTAAGACAGTGTATATGCATCAGCCACCTGGTTTTGTTGACTCTCGTTATCCTAATCATGTATGCCTTTTGCAAAGGTCTTTGTATGGTTTGAAACAGGCACCTCGTGCTTGGTTTCAGCGGTTTGTAGGTTATGCCACTCGGGCTGGTTTTTCTCCTAGTCGGTGTGATTCTTCATTGTTTATATATACACAGGGTTCTCAGGGTGCTTATTTACTTATCTATGTGGACGATATTATACTCACAACTTTTTCTCCAGTTCTACTTTAGCAGATTATAGACTTATTACATAAAGAGTTTGATATGACCGATCTCGGGACACTTAATTATTTTCTTGGCATCTCTGTTGTTCGTCATCCTATAAGGTTACTTTTGGCTCAAAAGAAGTATGCTCTTCAATTTCTTGAGCGTGCTCACATAGTTAATTGTAACCCGTCTCGGACACCAGTTGACACTGACTCTAAATTAGGTCCGGATAGCGTTCCTGTTTAGGATCCTACTTTATACCGCAGTCTTGCAGGGGGGCTCCAGTATCTTACCTTTACTCGCCCAGATTTGACCTATGCAGTTCAGCAGATTTGTCTCAATATGCATGATCCAAGGGAGCCGCACTTTTCTGCTCTCAAGTGCATCCTGCGCTATGTTCAAGGCACTCTTGAGCTTGGTCTTCACTTATATGTTTCCGCTACTACATCTTTAGTTGGGTACACTGATGCTGATTGGGCATGTTTCCCCTCTACTCATAGGTCTACTTTTGGTTACTGTGTGTTTCTAGGTGATAACCTTTTGTCGTGGTCTGCTAAACGACAACACACCATCTCTCGCTCTATTGCTTAAGCTGAATATCAGGGTGTTACTAACATTGTTTCTGAAACTGCATGGCTTCGCAATCTTCTTCATGAGTTACACTCCCCTTTTTTGACTGCTACTCTAGTTTACTGTGATAACGTTAGTGCCGTTTATATGTCTGCCAACCCGGTTCAACACCAACGAACCAAACATATTGAGATTGATATACACTGTAACACCCCCAAATTGGGTTGCAGCAGAATATGTGTCTGGGAGCGTTACATTATAGATCAATAGCACAAGATATGAGAACGACCTCTAAATGATTCGTTTAAAAAAACTGATACTACCTCCGTCCCATATTAAGTTTCCAGTATGACTTTTTGAAGTCAATTTTCTTCAACTTTGACTTTAAATATTTTTGTTTGTGTTATATAATACTTGATGAAAATTATACCAATGAAAAATACATTTAAAACCGAATTCATTCATATATTTTGCATCAAGTATTATATAACGCAAAAGGAATTAGTTAAGGTCAAAGTAAAAAAACAAAGACTTCAAAAAGTCAAACTGGACACTTAATATGGGACGGAGGGAGTACATTGGAATAACTGAAATTGTTTGTTACAAAAGCACAACGGCTTAACATGTTCACTTGTAAATGTAAAGATTTTAAAACACAACAAATATCCCCAAAATGTAATGCTTCTAAATCTTTATGCAATGACATCCAAAATAATGACCACCAATGTATCCTTGAGTTGCACTTTATTGACCTAAGAAAAACATGCTTTAAAACGTCAACATAAAGTTGGTAAATTCACAGGTTTATGTAAATATAATGTAGGACTGCAAGATTTCAAGTGTATGATAATGCAACAGATGCAAACATCACAAAATGTAATTACGTTTCCCTAAGCTCATGATACTAAAGCTCGACATGTATGAATTGCAATATAAATTGCCTACATTGCCCTTGATGATGTTCTAACCCACAACATCCCAAATCTGACATGGTATACGTCCGTTGTCCGGCAAACCGGCACAGTGAGCGCTACTCACCCGAACAGGGAGGTCAATCCCAAATAGATCTATTTATAACATTCGCGCTTACACCAAGTAATTTACAGTTCATGATAATGGGCTCAGAGGGTTATCGCTATTTAGGCAAACACGTAATCATGTTAAAATGTACACTTGCGTCTAATTTGTAAAATAATGCATGTTTCTCACCCCAAAAGTTGTAAATCATTGTAATTGTAAAATATAGGGCTATAAACTCACCTCAGTGAATGTATTTGATATATAAATCAAATATGAAAATCGTCACGTATAGTCCGAATGCAACCTAATTAAAAATATAGGTCATATGAGTACAATGTACTTTGAATAACTAACACAACATATAATTCTATATAGTTACATCACCACCTAAACATGTTTGTTTAATTTATAAAGATAAATAATATAAATTTGTACCTTGAAGAATCAATGTCCATGTTCTTGTATTTGTAAAAATAGTATACTTGTCCAACAATTTATTAATTGCTAAAAATACTAGGTTTATTATTTATATAATCACATTATATAAATAATTTAATTGTTTGAAAAAATTATATTTATAAAGTTAAAACGTTTATAAATATCACTTTAGTAAAAACATCGTATCTTTCTCGTTTTAATTCCGTTTATTACGCTTCTTATGTCCATGGTTTTGTATTAAGAAGATTTATCAAAATATTATATTTATAATATTTTAGCCACTGATGAATATAATTAATTGTTGTAACCTTGCAAAAATCATAACTCATTCGTTATAACCTCGTTTTTCGAGTTCTTTATAGTTTTAAAAAGCTCATGACATCTACTTTCTCAGAAAAATATCAAATAATTTTTATCAGATTCATACTATTTTAGTTTTTATAAAATTACTTTTATAAAAACACTTTTTATAGTACATTTGTAACATATATAACTCATTCGTTATAATTTGGTTTTTCAAGTTTCTTATATATTTAGATTCCTTTTAAAAAGTACTTTATTTTATATTTTTCATCAAATTTGTAAAGTTTCAGATTTTGTAAAAACTCTAGCTTTCAAAACAAGAAAACCCTAATTTCAATTATAAAAACTCTAGCTTTCTTCTTGATATTAAACCCTTGTAACCAATTAACCAAGCTTCCAATACACCTTAGATATGCCTAACAATGAACCTTGTACACTTGAAATACCTTAGAAATTAAAAATACAAAATGTATGAGTGTGTGAGTTGGAATCGTGGGTATAGAAGAGGGATTGAGAGAAATGGTGAAGTGTTTACTTGTAAAATGGATGTGTGTGTTATGGTTTCACATTATGGGTCCTATTTATAGCAAAGCATGAGTTTGAATACCATTTAAACAAACTAACAAATGGTTTTGGGTTCTATAAGGGTGTGTCCGGTTTGGAGGACCAATAGGGCAAGGTTTTGGAGCTTAAAATATTACTAGGGATGTAAGGTTTGTAAGAAATAAGTATGGTGATGGTGTGACAAGTTCTCTTTGTGTAAGATTGATTTGATTAAGCTTAGCATGCATTGTTTCTTGTCCCCTCTTTTGCTTCCATACTAGCCGGTCACAAGCACCCCATGGGAAGTCAAAAGTGATGAATATAGTGAGGGTTTGATCCATTGGATAAATAGTATAATTGTTTAAAGATGTTAGTGGAGTATTGGAATTAATTTACAAGTGTATGTATATCTTTGTGTATAGATTCGGCTGGCTTTATTTGTGTAAGTATTTTTGTAGTTTTTGGGGAATTGGGTATTATGGTGGGTATTTGTTGAAGTGTAGATGGGTTTATGGTTTGCCATGCATGCATAAATGTAGTTTTATTATGTTACGTAAACGTTTTACGTAACCAATAAAAATAAAAAGCGTAAAGTTATAAATTATCATCCTAATAACTTTATAACACTTACTTGACGTAAACATTTATTTGTTTGATGCCCGTTTACGTTGAATGCTTATTTTTAGTTTACGCGATTTAACTTATGCGATTTCAATAAAAAGTAAACGCGTAAAAGCCTAAAAATAAATAATGGAATAAATGAAGTCATAAAATGACCTGAAAATGCGAAATGTTACAGTCTCTTCCTATTAGAAGAGCCTTGTTCCCAAGGCTCAAGTCACCACACTTGACGAAGATACGAGTTTAGTGAAGAGATGCGGATACTTCTTTTGAAATTGGTCTTCACGTTCCCATGTGAACTCAGGACCCCTCTTAGAGTTCCACCGAACCTTGATAATCGGGATACGGCTTTGCTTCAACCATTTGACTTCTCGATCCATCATTTCTACGGGTTCCTCTACAAAATGGAGCTTATCATCAATATGAAGTCCATCCAACGGAACGTGATAGGTCACATGAATCTTGAATCAATCATATCATACGTGAATGCATAGAGAGAATAGTAGAGAAGGACAAGTATTTGAAATTCAAATGATATAAAATGGAGGGAAAATGAAAGAGTTTGTTACAAAATGCATCACCCTCTAATGAAGATTAGAGGGGTATTTATAGGTGAGGGAAGCCTCCTTCCCTTCCTTATTTTTCTAACTTGTCACATCTAGTCCCTAGACTTTGGTAATTATGCTATTTCATTC
>BQNB010124986.1:0-19847 GCA_026074375.1 Tanacetum coccineum
TTTACACACGAATTTGATCTTGTTTAACCACAAGAATCAACCACGAATCCACACGTAGCTCTGATGCCAATTGTAGGATCCTGTATTCACTTCATAACATACAATCGATCACGAAATCGAACTAGAAAGAAGAAAGAAAGATTGAGTTGTTTAGAGAGAGAAATAAGAGAGAGAAAAGAGAAAAGATATTTTCTAGATATTTTCAACAACTAACTTTTCCAAGTGGAAAAGTTCCTTATATACCCCGACACTTAAAAGTGACGCGCAGGATATTTAACTAGGACCCGGGCTCGGGTTTTGCTTGGGATTAAACCCAAAACATATACAATATTAGATTATCTATCGAGCCCGATTCTCGATATTATCCTATTACAACATTAACTAATTAAAGACCGAAGCTCCGTCGTAGAGTGACCGAACTTCCTTGTTCGACTCAATAAATTGAGGCTAACATGTCTCTTCATATTACCGAGTAAATCCAGGGGAGTCTTCCGTTCTAATTCTACTCTTGTTCTTGAATTTTCATTTCCTTAATTGTACAATAGGGACATTGTACAAACCAAGTGGGGAGATAGGAGTAGAATTATCACTTGACTAATATTTGCCTTCGATTTCCTAGTTTTCTTTGAAAAATTGTGCCAATTTTAAAACTTTTGACATATTTTTCCTAATAAACTAGAATTAGTCTTTGTCGAGTGCACTATAACCCTTTATTTCAATTGGTGAGGTTAAGCCTAATAATTCCATTTTCATCTATTATACAAAAATCCACCAAAAATATGAATGTGCCGGTAGTATTGTAGACTTTAAAACTTGGCTTGTACATCATTTTAAGACATAATTGATTAGTTGGAATAGGCAGTTCAAGAAGGCAACATATTAGGAATTCACCCAAATAGCTTTTATGTGTGTGTTTATCGACTTGTCACACTGACTTGTCGACCTCCCCGTGTAAAACCCTTTGTTGCACTCAATGTTAGTGCAAGATACCCCTAGATCACCTTGTTAAGCCAATCCCTGTTTAAACCCTATATGTTTCGTTACACCATTTCGCCTTAGCCTACCATGTAGTCTTTATTCTCTTCGTGTTGAAATCTCTGGCTACTTAAGTCCATGGTTCGGAGGAATGGGTACGAAAATTTTATGCATTCGTGGAAGACCTATCGTTAATGATCTATAAAGACCCCACTGTATCATCACTTTCGATATTGTTTATCTCAAGTGGGGGGACGTGCGTATTATATCAAATGTTACAGGGGCAATAATAAAAATATATAAACTCCTGTAGCATTTGCATGTTTAAAAAGAAAAGATGGTGCAACTATAAGCCATCTATGTGCTAAAAAATGTAAAGATGGTGCAACTATAAGCCATCTTATTGATTGTGAAGAATGGAGCTAGTAGCCCGTTAGTAAAGATCAGATTTTCGAACTTAGATACTTGGACTTATGGATGGAAAGTAGCTAGCTATGACAGCCTTAGATTATCTTAGACTATTTGTTTTGTGTTTTTATTTAACAACAATTATTGTGTATCCCGTGTCTAATCCTACCCTATATCGTTCTACATCCCGACCATTGGTTTTGCTCGAATGAGGTATTTGATTGCACTCATGTATGTCTATTCCATCGTTATGGATGTGTATATGTGATTTTGTCGCCCTTGTTGGTGTAACGCTTTTGGGTAAGGACTGCAGAATGATTCACCTTTAAACCTATATGTCACCCTTGTTGCCTTTAAAAGCTGTTTAGACCCTAATTTTAGCTGGTGGAGATTTGTGTACTTGCCAAGCCTACGATAGAATACATAATATGACTGAGCAGTTGAGTGATCACCAAAAATAAAACACATAGATTAGTGAGAGTATGAGTGTGATTTGTTTTTCCTTTCATGAGGTGCTTAGTTTAGATTTTCTAGCACAGGTAATTTTTAGATTCATATCTTCCTGGATAACTAGGGAGGTATCTTTTTGAGAATTATTTAAAAGGTTCTAATTGAGGGCAAGTAGAAGTCAAGTGAGAGGATATTTGATAACATCAAATAATTAATACTTTTATATATTAAATTCCCGCATTTATTGCTTTACTTTATATCATTTTAATATGAATTCGGTACTTAATTCATTTATATTTCGAATTCAGGAAATTAAAGGCATTGGAACGGAAAAGATGCGGAAAAACGGCAAAATGAAAAAAATACGACAAAACCGCATTATGGAAGAAACTACGGCGTAACATCCCGCATGAGTTACGCCGTAATCGATTATTAATTACGAAAATTTGGTGCTGACGAGGCATTACGGCGTAACGTCCCGTAGGAGTTACGCCGTAATTAAATTATTGAAGAAAATATTAATGTTGACTAAGGGTTACGGCGTAACGTGTCGAAGTAATTACGCCGTAACATATTTTAACACTAGAAAATAAAATGTCGCGTCAGAAGGTTTATGGTGTAACGTGGTCGATGTCGTTACTCCGTAAAGAATGACTCATCATAGGGACGATAAATGTACAAAACTACTACAAAGTTTCATTTTTTACCACAAAGTACGAGGGCCAAAGTCGTACATGGGAGATATTTACATATACTATAAATACGAATGATTATTCATTCGAATGGATCATTCATTGGTTCCAGTGGGTGGAGTTAGCCGACAAAGAGAAAAGGGATAAAGGTTTCGAGCAACAGAATAGGGCAAACCTTTCGGGGTTTGTCATGGCGTTCGACTAGGGGATCGAGAGCACTGGTCTAGCATAATTTGTAATTATACTTTAATTTTTTGTGGTCAATTTAATTCAGTTATTTTGACTTGTTGGATCTAGCAATATGATTATTGATGTTATGATTATTTATTATGCTTTATTAATTGTTCATTTGCATTTAATTAATTAATTATCCTTATGATTATTAATTTATGATCTTATTATTTTAGTTGCACATTTATTAATTTATGTAGTATGTTTTGAAATCCTTAAACTCCCTGCTAGGTTTTGATATGAGGTTAAGTGTGTACGAGGTTTGAGTGACTCGCTTAACCTTTGTACACACGATTGATTACATGAGACCAACACTTGTAGTTGTTCACCCTTTACCCATGAGGTTAGAGCCCTTAGCATTAATTCCCTGGTTAGGAGTGCGAGCTAACAGGAGACCACCTGTTAGATAAATTATATCTCATAATTAAAAGGAATCCTTAATCACTGTAAAATGAGAATAAGTTAATTCTCTTTGTGAGTCCATTCCACTCAATACACATAGGTTAGGTACATCTACAAAATTGGACCTAACGAATTTAGACCCCTTCTAAGGTTGTAATTACACATTGCACATAAGATCATTGAATGCGACTATCCTTCCTAGTTGTCTGTCACTATACCAATTCCCTTTTGACAGCAAGTCTTACCACCCAAGCATCCTGCAATAATTCTACTAAAAATCTAAACTGCTTTCTTTAATGCTTTCTTAGGTAGAAAATAATTTTGATTAGACAATTAGAGACACAAACCGTTCTTTGGGTCGACACCCGTACTTACCAATCACTGCACTATACACGATAGGGTACACTGCTCTTTAGTGCGTAGGAATAGTCGAGGTAGTTAAGGTTTTATAAATGTAAAACCTGACGTAGTTTTATTTAAAAGAAATTACGCATCATAAACTAATTGAAACAATTATTTTTTTAGACGTGGATATTGGAGTCGTTCCGAGTAAGGGCGAATGATTATTATAAACGTTACAGACGTTATCCTAGAGTAGTTGCTTGGAGTTCTAAAAGGAAGTTTTATCGACACATGCTTCGAGTTGGGCATACTTTGATGGTCGTATTAGTGGGTTTCGAGTTGGGTATACTTTGATTGTCGTATTAGTGAAGCAGAATGAATACCTCGTCATGTAAACCGACAAAATCATTATGAAGTTCCATCAGAATTTTATCGAGAATTTGAGGAACAAAAAAGGGTGGTGGATCAAATGATGAAAAAGGACGTTGAACGCGAAAAAATGTATGAACAAGTGCGTAAGTTTATACAGGGTATGAAAGTTGGCCCGGTGCGACAAGCAAATAAAGGACCGATCATTGTCGGTCAACATTATGGGATAAGTGATTTGAGTGGATTCCAAAGCATGCAGGTGTAATTTTTGTGAATTTAATAATCATAGATTTTTTCCTTGTTGATAAGTAAGTAAATATTATAATTTTGTATTTATGGGTTTCCACAAGGTGGTCCGTGTTCTTTCCTGGCGGAAGCAAACAGCTCTTTCTTTGAATGTGCCCAAGCGACTCCTTCTTATGGTCATAATATGGCTACGCCAAACTGGCAAACCCCAATGCCATCGTATCCTGGTACATCTAATTGGCAAAGCCAGATGCCATCGCTTTCGGCTACTCCAAATTGGCGAACCCCTATGCCATCGCATCCCAGTACATCTAATTGGCAAAGCCAGATGCCATCGCATTCGGCTACTCCAAACTGGCAACCCCCTATCCCGTCGCATCCTCATGATGTTGGCTTACTAAACCCGGTAATCCTAAAATTATTTATGATTATGCTTATATAGTACTAACCATCATGAAGTAATAAATGTTTATTATTTGTTGTTTTTTAGAATATATTGAATCGAGAAAGGAGCGAAGTTCATCCCGGGTGTATAGGCGGACTCCATATATGGATTTGCCTCCAACTACAGTTTTACCTAAGAAACGTGGTGATAAAACTAAGAATAAGGTTAAGAATGCCAATGTATCACCTTTGAATCTTGGGAACGCTTTTGCTTATGACAATGTAGGAAGGGATGACGTTATGTTTTTGGGTGAATGTGACACTGGTAATTACTTAGTGTATGAAAATGTGGACCCTAGTAAGGTAATTGTAGTCTTCTATGTAATTTAATAAATAAAGTCAACAAATTTTGTCTATTGAGATTGGTTTTTTAGGTTACGCGAGAAGATTATATTGACTGCATGGAATTTCTGTTAAACCCCTATGATGTTTATTTAGATTGTCATATGATGGGTTATTTAGTACCATATTACTTTTGGCGAAAACTAGTTCCTCATTTGTGTATGGCTGGCAGTCACAGCCTGGAACGGCCAAACCAAGAGGGTTGGTTGTCCGGGGACGTAAGTTTATTAATACAAGTTTAATAAAGGAGTATTTTTTTCCCCAAAAACAGTTATTTAGTTTGTTAGTATGTTTTGAATCAACACATGAATGCATGGATTGAGCTACTAATTAGAGAGAGGCCGCAAAATGCCAACTGAACAGTGTCTAAATCGGGGACAGTTTGCGTACATCCGGAAAATAAATGGTTTATGATACAGACGGATCAACACATTATTGGAACATTGGATGGTTCAACGCGTCCGTACCCAGCATGGAATGATGTTGATTGGGTACTTATTTGTGTACTTGTTTGTGTTAAAACTTTTAATAGCTTTTATGTATGAATAGTATTTAATAAGTTATTTAGTTTGACCTAATTTTTTGGTTTTATCTTTGTAGGTGTATATGCCTATAAATGCTGGAGGAAATCACTGGGTCACGGGTGCAGTAAACTTACCCAACTCTCTATTTTATGCGTTTGACTCTATGCATAGTGAGGGAACAAGGTTAATGTTAGAACAACAAATTAGAGATTGGACACCCGTGATTAATGGCATTTTGCAAAGCCGTGGTTGTTTCAATGGAACTGGACGACAACCCCACAATTTTCTATTTATATACAATCAGGGTTTGGGTCACACGGTCCCTCAACAACCTAACTTCAAAGACTATGGAGTGATAACTTGTTGGTTAATCGCTAAGTTATGTTCTGATCAAGAGCCAATAGTGCATGGTGATAGTTAAGCGTTCTGGAGAACATTAGATATCAAATGCTTCAAATGTTCTATAAGTGTAGGTGTGAGAATATTAGGAATTGTGGTTATGATTAGTTTAGTTTTTATATAGTGTATGTTGAAAGACTAACATTTTGCATGAAATCATATTATATATTACTTTGATATACCAACAATAAGTAGACACTGAATTAAAAAAGCATTACAAGCGATGATAATTGTTGTAATACAACTTGATTAAAAAACATAAACGAACAAATATAAAAATAAACATTTATAAGATAATGTTTCTAATTGTAATGTTAAGATAATGTTTTGATGGTTTTGGGGTAAAGACAGAAACATTACGAAGTATCAAAAAATATCCCACTTTGATAGACAATGATATCATTAGACTTGACAATTCAATGACTATATAGACATCACATACACTTTTATTCATAGATTAAAAACATTACATAATAATAAAAACATTACATAATTTGAGGAACCGTATCTTTAGGGAAAACCTTAACGATGTTTCTCATTGTAATGTTAAAGTAATGCATTGATGGTTTAGGAGAAAAAACTGAAACATTAGCAAGTATCAAAGCAGCTCCTACAGTAATATCCTTTCCATAACCACCTTCACCAATGACTTTGTAATGTATTGTTCCAGCTATTTTACCTGTGAGATATTTTATAGTCACTGTGAGATCGCCAATGGCATTTGGAGAATAAGACTTCACTATTGCAACAACTTGGTCAAGTTTCCCATTTTTTAGAAAGTTTTTTATGTCTCCCAAACATCCAGTTACAATGCCACCATTAGTATTCACATAGTTAGTGGCGCTAACCCACGACCCACTCTTAAAATCATTATCCTCACCCGCATCTTCAACAACTTTCTGCATATATTCTTGTGTCGACATTAAAGCCTCATCCGAACCAAGAATAAAAACCTTTTATTAAGCAACTTGGCTTGCTGAACAATACCCGCAGAACCGGGTATTATCCTAACTTGATTTTGGTTTGAGTGGGATGTTTCAATTTGTGTGCTGCTAGAGGGACGGAGAGTGGGTATTAATCGAAGATCGGAATCATCTATATCAAGACTGAGTTCCCAATGACCATCTTGGTTATTGATATCATTTGGTTCGTTAGCCATAATGTGTATTTGTGTTTGTGAAAATGAATGATATTTAAGAGATGTTGTGTGAGAAAATGAATGATCGTAAAGGGGTATTTATAAGGGGTATTTTAATTATTAATAAAATTCTTATTTTTTTTAAAAAGTGTTTGGTCCTGTGTGTGGTCTAAGAGAGAAAAAGCTGAGTTGACGCTGATGTGGCGGTCGCCTGTGCAGTCACCATTACAATTTGTCTTAGTATTTTACATGATTTATGACATGATTTTGACAATTCTATTACAGATTTGACAATTCAATGACTATATAGAAACATTGAATTGACAAGTCCATGACATCTATTTTCATCACTCAGTATTTTATGCGATTTATGACATGATTTTGACAATTCTATTACAGATTTGACAATTCAATGACTATATAGAAACATTGAGTTGACAAGTCCATGACATCTATTTTCATCACTCAGTATTTTACGCATGGTTCTAAAAGACGCGCTATAGCGCCGCTAAGGCCTCGCAAAGGCGCGAGGCGTGACCTCCACACCACGCAATAGACCAAGACTTGGGCTTAAGGCTTGACGTGAGATGAGGAGTGAAAAAACATGATAAGGCGCGATAAAACGTGATGCGTGAAGGCTTTTTTGAATTTAATCTCGATAAAAAAATCTTATTTTATATCTAAATGAAAAGGATTGCATACAAAGATAGTTTCTTGACTATGTCTGACATTTTTTATAAACTCAATATATTTGTAATATGATATAAATATATAAATTTATAAATACTTTCATATTTTGTGCCGCTTTAAGTCACGCCTTGAAAACGTCATGACTCGCCATGGCTCGTAAAGGCGTGAGGCATGACCATGCCGCTACGTCACGCCTCACACTATTTATAACCTTGATTTTACGCGATTTATGACATGATTTTGAAAATTCTATTACAGATTTGACAATTCAATGACTATATAAAAACATTGAGTTGACAAGTCCATGACATCTATTTTCATCACTCAGTATTTTACGTGATTTATGACATGATTTTGACAATTTTATTACAGATTTGACAATTCAATGACTATATAGAAACATTGAGTTGACAAGTCCATGACATATATTTTCATCACTCAGTATTTTACGCGATTTATGACACATCTCAAGCATATGATAGACATCACACAGAATCAGCTCAAATGTATGAACAATACGATTATCAGCAACATGCATCGCAACATCTAGATGATCTAAACACGAATGGTTTAAATAGTTGGTTTAAGTCGTTTGGTTTTTAAACATTTGTATGTTTTTATGATTTCTGTTGGTTTGTTGTTAATTTGTAATATATGCTATGAATGCTGTAATATATTTTATTTTCAATTAAACTTAATATGTTACATAAATAATTGAACCTTGTAGCTTTAAATACTCTGGACAACCACATTGTCATTAATGAAAAACAGTAAATGAGGTAGTGGGTCACACTATATAAACCACATGGTTGTGGTTCAACTTCAACAACAACATTACATTGTTTCCTTAACTCATTTTAAATTTCAAACAATGACAATCAATGTCCTACTACACCATTATGGAAAGTTCACTAGTCCGCCTGGAAGAAAATTTGTTAGTGACATGGTTGCTACCGTAGATCCTGTAGAGTTGGACAGCTTTTTAACCGATCAAGTGAAATTAATATTAACAAATTGTTTGGGTTACGATGGAAACTCCACAACATTTCTTTATATAAATAAACCTAATTGTAGTTTGGATTCAGGTCTTGTACCTTTAGTTGATGCTCTACAAGATCGCGACATGATACTCACGTATACTCAAAGTCATCAAAACCAACTACATGTGTACGTTTCTCGGGTGGAGATATCCCCACTTGTCATGGCCGAGCAGCGCAAAGATGAGAGAAACAAAACAGAAAATCAAGGAAAACCTTCTTGTGTAAAAAAATTATTTGACTAGTTAATAAAAAAATATTTGATGATTGTTTTGTCTTGTTCTGAATCACATATTATACCATCGTGCTTGTTTGTATCATCTACTATCCATGTTTTAGTTTGTAACAATATAAAATGATTTATTCAGACAACGATATGACTTATCAATTCTGACACCAATTTAACTTATCAACTTTACACTTCGCAATATATTTAATTCTAATATTTTTAAACACAAACTTCCTTTTTATATACCATTTAACAAAAACTCCACAATGACGTGTTCAGTTCCACATTCTTATGATCAAATCAAATCTATGATTGAAAAACAAATTCAAGAGGATCGAGGTCGTCAGTTAGCGATTATGAACTTAGCCCATGAATTTAATGATGCATGCACAGCTAAAGATGATTATGAACTTAGCCCAAAATATAAAATAAATATATCTTATCAACAAGCATGGAGAGGAAAGGATTATGGGATAGAGCAGATAAGGGGTTCACCGTATGAATCTTTTGAAACGCTACCGTATTAATGTCACAATCTAGAAAAGAA
The DNA here is from genome assembly GCA_026074375.1 of Tanacetum coccineum. Taxonomy (NCBI): domain Eukaryota; kingdom Viridiplantae; phylum Streptophyta; class Magnoliopsida; order Asterales; family Asteraceae; genus Tanacetum; species Tanacetum coccineum. The sequence goes on from BQNB010124986.1 coordinate 9,466, forward strand.
AAACCAAGGGACCGTCACACGTATAAAAACAAACGAAAAAGGAGATTTTGAGATGTTATTCATTTCCATTGGTGCTTCGGTAAGTCATGCCCAACTTTTCTAAATAATAAAATACTAGTACGTCACTATAGTATATTTAAATTGTTTTATGTCAGATTCGTACGTTCCTTAATTATCTACGCCTTTTGCTTATAATCGATGCAGCGTATTTAAAGGGTCTATACCAGGGAACAAATCTTGTAGCTGTTGGCATGGATGGAAACAATCAGATTGTGCCAATTGCTTTTGGTATATATAAAGGGGAAACAGGACCATGTTGGACATGGTGGATGTCCGTACTCAAAAGAATGCATAGGTGATAACCCCAATTTGCTATTCATATCTGATAGGTATCCTGCCATAGCTTTGGCAGTACACAATGAATTCCCTTTAGCCTTTCATGCTGTACGTTGTCGTCATCTTATGATGAACCTATCATTTAAAAAAAAACAAAAGGTCTATTCTGGAAAATATGCAAGGCATATACACCAGAAGAATTTGCAAGCAACATGAGCATACTACAGGCTATTCAGCTTGATGCATACCACAAGCTTTGTGAAGCTGGTCCTCAAAGATGGTCAAGAGCGCATTGCTAACTAGTTCGTTCCAATTATATGACACTGAATAGTGTGGAGTCTGTTAATGCCTGTAGTGTAATAAATAGAAAGCTATTGGTGTTAAAGTTGGCCGAGACGTGTCGTGCGATGGTGCAAGACTGGTACTATAAATGTTGAGAACTTCATGGTATTTCTCTTTGAATACATAATCTAAAACTTAATTTTTTTTCAATATCAACTACTATATTGATTTTGTTTATGCATTCTTGTAGCAAATATGACGTTTGAAATAACTGATTGGGTAACAAAAAAAGTGACTAAAAAAGGCCGAAAAGCTCCACATGGGTTGTTAACGGTGTTAACCATTATCTATACCAAGTTTCATATGGTCAATATACTCGTGAAGTCAACTTACAAACAGGCACCTGCGAATGTCATAAATGGCAGCTTTCAGGGATTCCGTGTGGTCACGTTATAGGTGTAACAAGGTTTATGGGTTTGATGGATTGTGTCCAATTTGTAGCAGATTGGTTTAAAAAGACAAATATCAAGGCACTTCGCGGAATCAATTCATTTTCTTAGAAATATACAACAATGGAAATTTCCACAGAATATTCAGAAATCTATTCCTCCTCGAATGGACAACCCACAGCCCGATCATCTAAAAAATACATACCGTATACAATCTTAAAAATAGGAGCCAAGAGTTATACATTGTAGCAGATGCAAACAAGCAGGACACAGAAATGATCATTGCAATAAACCATTTGTCACTGAGCCGCCTGCAAACATACGTACACAACATGATCAAGAAATTCCAAGAAATGACCAACCATCATTCTACAACCCACATCAACAGTATGACAACACTTTCCAGAGTTATAACCTGTTAGGAATTCAGTTTTTAGTGAAGTGACGATCATTATCGATCTCACGAGCCTTAGTAATAGTTAGTAAATCAATGTAATATCTAAGTAACTAACCGGGTCCCGTCCTTATAGAAAGTCCAAGGAAAAGTCTATAGAAAGTGCCCTCCCGACCCAAACTATGTAAAGTATATTAACCCTCTCCCGGAACATGCGAAAGAGGGTGTTGGTTGAATGCATTTTCTCACAATCTTGTGTGTGTTTTTGAGTGTGTTCTCCTATCCACCCTCTCTATAGCTTTCTCTCTCTAAGTTTCTAAGTGTGTGTGAATTTTAATATCCATCATAACCATTACCCATCACAACAATACAGTGAAACCACATACCCATACAACGACAATTACGATTGAAACCTACATACCTATTCACAACCTTACGAGCAACATCACAGAAACACATCTCAAGCATACGATGGATATCACACATAATCATCTCAAATGATATGAACAAATTATATTCTCAGTGCATATGCATCGCAAGCGCATCTACAGGTGATTCTAAACAAACGAATGGTTCAATTAAATTGGTTTAAGTCGTTTGGTTTTTAAACATTTTTATGTTTTTATGATTTTTGCTGGTTTGTTGTTAATTTGTAATATATGCTATGAATGCTGTAATATATTTCTTTTCAATTAAACTTAATATGTTAGTACAACAACACTACATAAATAATTAAACCTTCTGGCTTTAAATACTCTGGACATCACACATAAATAGGTATAGACAATGATATCTATTACAGGTTACACAATTCAATGAGTATATAGAAATATTGAGTTGACAAGTCCATGACATTGGTTTCATCACTTAGTATTTTACATGATTTATGACATGATTCTGACAATTCAATGACAAGGTAGACAATTCAATGAGTATATAGAAACATTGAGTTGACAAGTCCATGACATTGGTTTCATCACTTAGTATTTTACGCTATTTATGACAACCTCATTGTCATTAATGAAAAACAATAAATGTGGTTGTGGGTCACACTATATAAACAACATAGTTGTGGTTCAACTTCAACAACAACATAACATTGTTTCATTAACTCATTTTAAATTTCAAACAATGACATTGAAGGTCTTACTACACCATTATGGAAGGTTCACTACTCCGCCTAGAAGAAAATTTGTTGGTGGGATAGTTGCTATCGTAGATCCTGTAGAGTGGATAGCTTTTCAACCGATCAAGTGAAATTAATATTGACAAACTGTTTGGGTTACGATGAAAACTCCTCAACATTTCTTTATTAATGAACCTAATTGTAGTTTTGATTCAAGTCTTGTACCTTTGGCTGATGCTATACAAGAGCGCGACATGATACTCACGTATACTCAAACTCATCAAAACCGACTACATGTTTACGTTTCTCGAGTGGAGATATCCCCACTTATCGTGGCCGAGCAACGCAAAGATGAGAGAAATAAAAAGGAAAATCAAGGAAAGCCTTCTTGTTTAAAAAAATTATTTAACTAGTTACTAAATAACGATCTTTTATGATTGTTTGTATCATCTACTTTCTTTGTTTAATGTGTAAAAATAAAAAATGATATATTCAGACAACGAAATGACTTATCAATTCTGACACAAAATTGACTTATAAACTTTACGCTTTGCAATTAATATGTAATAAATAAATATATAGTATATATATATATATATAATATAATATAATATATATATATATGATATATATATATATATATATATATATATATATAAAATATACAACTACATATTTTCAACAAATAAATTTTAATTAACACTTCTTACTTAAAAAAGTGTCGACGTCTACTAATACTACTTTCGAGATCGATGTAAACCACAACGGAGAATTTAAACTTAACCCACTAACCTACCAAGATGGTTCAGTACTAAATATTAATGTTCTTCCAATGGATTTTGAAGATATGGTTAGCTATCTAAAATAGAAAATACCAAGACGATTCACTACTCTTTATTACACGTTGCCACCAAACAACACGTTATCAGGTATGAAAGCAATTAAGTATGATTATGATACTAATGTTATGTACGGCATTGCAAAAGTTGTTGGGAAGCTTCAGATTTTCGTTTCTCATAATCTCATAGATTTAAGCACGGTGTTGATTCCAAACAATGGCTCTTTGGAAGAATCATTTGTAGGTATCATTTTCGAAGAAACTAAAAAATCAACAAGAATCATTCAGGTATCTACATCAAATACAGAAACAAAAAAAATAAAAAGTTTGATTACTATGAATTTCTTGGTAAACTAGGATTTATTAATACAAAAAACCTAATACATCATACACGCAAACCATTTTCAATTTTCCGGTTCATAATAATGGCCAATTGGTCATCAATCACACAAAAAACCCGATGTACGTCAACGGTGGAACAATGAACATCACCATTCCAAGAATGAAAATAGAAGAGATGAAACAATATTTGTTTCATATTTCAGGTACAAAGATTCATGCTCTTTATTATAAAATACCACACAATGGATTTTCAATAACCGTCAAACTTAAAAACAACTATGATATGCATGTCATGTTTGATATATCTTCAGAAAATTACAAATTGGAAATTTACATTGACCACCTCGGTGTCAATTTTATTATAGCAAAATATATTATCCCAAATGCTAGCTTGGCAGAAATGATGAGCCATGTCATAACTGACTTCACAAGTGAAAGTGACGACCATAAAAAAGAGCACACACAAAATGATTACACTTTCGATCAAATGGTTGAATGGGCGGAACAAGAACACTTTTAAGACGAGGAAACTAAAGAAGTTCAACGTCGAATGGGAAATCAGATGAATCGTATGTACTAATATTCATGTAACTCAATATGTATCAGATATGTATTAAGAATGACTTTTCAATGTACACACTTTGTTCCTCTTTTTCAATCAAAACAACTCATGCAAATTAAATAATTCAGTATGTAGCTTCATAAAACAACTCAATGACAATTGATAAAGACTACTCAAAAAAAGTGTCAATTAGTATCTCTTATAAATGTACGAGATATATGACATGATTTGACAGTGAATTTGACTTTTTCAGGCTATTGATAAAAACTGCCCATATTTCCCCTACATCAACTAGGTTATCATCTGCAATAGAATCTTGTCTCACACACACACATACTGCTTCTTTCCACTAACAGAGTCTATGGCTTATTCTGCAAATGAAGCACGTAAAACAATTGTTTCAAAACTACAAAGGGAGCTTGAAGCTGAGGCTACACTTTCAGATCAGTTGTTGTGCAACTTAACTCGTTATTTTGAGAATATTCGTTGCCGTAAAATACAATTGTCGATGTTTCAAAAGATGGCCTACAATGAGCCTTTAATAGTACGGATTACATGCTCTTATCATGGACCTATGAAGCGGATTTACGTACCATAAACAACTTAATAACAGACACATGACACGAATTGATTGAGAAGCATTGTGCCCAATGCCAAAAATTCATTAACAGTTACATGGCAATATAGATTCTAGAAAGATGTTGCTTAAGACCAACTAGCCAACCATGTGTGTTGTTGTTGTTTGTTGTTGTTTTTTTTTCAAGTGGGATAAATAAGGTTGCCAATCTACTAGATTATATTTGGTTTTTCTACTATGTATTGTTTTCAATAGATAATGTGAATCAATTGCTTGTTATTCGTACTATTTATTTAAAGAATTGCAAATTTTTTATCTTTTATAAAACATACGGATTAAAGAAAACATACACAACCTAGAAGTGACAATCATGTACATTAACACCATATTTAAAGTTATAATATGAAATTTAAACTTATAAATAGATACTCCCTCCATCCCACATTAAATGTCCACTATGACTTTTTTAAGTATTTTTTCTTCAACTTTGACTCTAAATTTTTTGTTCGTGTTATATAATACTTGATGTAAGATATATGAATGTATTAAGTTTTTAAATGTCTTTTCATTTGTATAATTTTCATTAAGTATTATATCCATCAAAATATATTTAAAGTAAAAGTTGAAAAAAAAAACTTAAAAAGTCATAGTGGACATTTAATGTGGGACGGATGGAGTATTTGACAATTCATTTGCTTTTAACTGAAGAGGACATTACTATAGAGTAACACTGTTGTTTAACATTTAGAAATTTACAAAATATATGACATGATTTGACAATTCATTTGCTTTTTACTGCATCAGATAAGACTACTCAATGACAGTGTTATTTATCACTTAACATTTTACAAGATATATGACATGATTTGACAATACATATGTTTTTTACTGCAACGGATAAGAGAACTCAATGACAGTGTTGTATATCGCTTAAAATTTCACGTGATTTATGACAATATTTGACAAATCATCAGCTTTTTCTGACATTGAATGACTAATGACTGTAAATGTCAAAAAATTATAGCTTATATATAGAGACATAACTTGGGAACTCTCAGCCATAAACTAATTTATCAATCACACAAATTGTTAATTGTATTTTCTCATTTTCTACCATGGCTACTAACCCAAATGACGTTAGATTAATTGTCCTTATGGCACTACAAGAAGCTCATGATGAAGAGGTTTGTCTGAAGGAACAAATGTTAAGCTTGATGCATCGCTTTGCTGACAGATTTACCAACCGATGGCCTGAAATTAACAGGCTAATGACATTACCAGATCACCCACTTATCGAGTATGGTCGCTACGTCTTAGGGTGCATGACAGTGGCGGACATGAAAAAGGCTACATACTTGAAAATGGAGAGGGATGAGTTGCTGAGGAGCATGGAAGAAAAGCGTCAATTGATCAAGAACTACAAAGAAATGTAAAAGCTTTATTGCTTAACACCAGTTTGCTAACTATGTATGTCGTTGTTTGTTTTTCTTTTTATGTTTTCAAATCGTCAAAATAAGGTTGGCCATGTACTCTTCTATACATCTGGTGTTTCCTATATTGTAATGCTTTTAAAGACTACCGTTAATTTTAAATTTTCAATTATGACTTTGAAAAATACAAAAATATAGTTATACAAATGTACTTAAAAAAAATTAAAAATAAGCCTAAGTGACACACTTTACAACATCATATCTTATGCATATTAAAACTATTTCTAAAAAAATTTACTTCACTATGTAGAGCTCATCAAAGACAACACAAATGACCAAATTAACAAAATTTTAAACAAAGTATAAGTATGCTAAAACGTTCACAAAGATTGCCGATATCAAGACAAAACCAAACCATAAACCCTAATAATACCCTAAACCCTAAAAATAACCTAAACCCTAAATCCTAGCACAGTTTACCATGTAAAAAAAGTTTATAGCTACATTTTGTGCGCGATGAATGACGTGGCTTTTATTATTTTATTTTATTTTTAATTTCACGAATACTATCTTATGCATTCTGCTTTCATATTGCACTATTGTCCACACTTTTAAATTCTAGCTCAGCAACTGGGTTTACTTCTAAACCTACGAGCTCACCAACGTAATGTTGACCCCTTCGAGTATCATATTCAGATGATCAGTGTTATAAATTGGAGGTAATGGAGTACAAGGTTTTACAACGACCATGATAATTTTCCAAGGACATGCATGAATTTTCATAATTCAAGGCTAATTTAATGTAACATTGTAAACCAAATGCTTGTATTAAATTATGGTGAAATCTTGTATCTTGTGCGATGTAAATCATAACATCGCGACCTGTGTTTTCGCTCTTAGCGGGGTGTGACAAAGGTCAAGGTGGTTACAAACATTTAATGTTGAAACTGCTTATTTAATAGTATGTATCTCTACTGCTTCATATAAAAAAAAGTTGATTTGTGAATTCTCTATATACATGATTGGCATTGATAATCATTTCAAAATTTTAATGTAAAAAATTATAACTTCAATGGGTTCTAACATTATGGCTTACATCATTCGATAAATCAAACATTCATCAATCGTTAAGGTAAAAATATATTTTTTTGTAAACAATTAGGTTCTTAATTATTTTAGTCGATCATTATATTGTTAACGAGTTATCTTTTTTAATGTCTATTACATTTCATTTGTATTATTGTTTATCTTTAATTTATGTCTTTAACTACTTATGTTATTCTCTTTAATTTAAACCTTATGTTATTTGGATGTGAAATAGTTGCATCGGTATGGTTAATAGTTATTTTAATTAAAGTCTGTCATTATTTTGTAAAGTTATGTTAGAAAAAACATATAAATGAACAACGTTTGCTCGCCACTATATTTTACCGGGTACCCACCGCCGCTTGCACGGGTACCCGACTAGTTTTTATGTAATTTCTTTTTAGTTATCCTTGTTCCAGAAAGTATATAAACACTTAATGAGTGTAGTAGAGATTTTTACAATTTTCCACACTTATAAGTGTGAATATTTAACAATGTTTCCACATTTTTAATTGTAGACATTTTTTTCAATTTTGCCACACTTTTAGGTGTGGACATTCAAATAATCTTTCCACATTTTTAACTATGGACATTTAGATAATATTTTACACGCATATGAGCACGTGTGGACTTTATAATTTTACACATTTTTAACCGTTGATATATTTTGGTGTCTAAGGTGGTTCCCGGGCACCACCTACAATGACCGTAGCTCCGCCTCTGAGAGCTTCTATACTTCATCAATATATAACCTTTTACCGTTAAAAAAAACGACTTAAACATTCTTAGACTAATTGGACTCTGCATTTGACAAGAATACCATTAATCATCCATTTTACTAGCTAGCTACGTTTTCAGTTTGAAGGGTTTCCACTAATAGTTGCACATTAACTTCATCAGTGTGTTCCTGTTTTCTTGATTTGCTTGCCGCAATGTACTTCGCTGACATGCTTGTCTGAATGTTGAACAAAATGCTCACACTTTTTATCCCATTAACTACCAAAAGATTACGGCGATGGGTTACCATGGTATTTGGAGGGAATACTAAACATCGAGTATGTGCTAAGTATGCCCACGTACTGTGGCTCACGCAACATTGTATATTTGTATCTCTAGGAAAAACTCTAGAAACAACAGTATGGAATCATACAAAGACATCAAAATTCTTTGCGAGAAAGAAAGAAATTAAACTATTCTAGCTAGAGACAAATAAAGATATCAAAATTCTACCTGCTAAGCTAATACGAAGTTTCAACCAACAAGAATCCTCATACACATGAAAAAAGGGTAACTCGATGTTATGCATTTTTTGTAAAAAAGTAAGCGCTTTAGTATTTAGAAATGATATTCAAGATATCGGAAAACTCCAAAAGATGAACATAAAATTTCAATACTCCGTACTTTCACAAACTTAATACTACAATCAAATTCAGCATCTAAAAGGGCAAAGGTTTAGTTTGACATAACAAAGCTAACCACATAATAGATAAAAGAAAAACTGATACACAATAATGTGTCTTTCTTCACCAACTATTTCTTTCATGATAAATCATTTTATGTAAAGAACTTTGTAAATTTTACGTGGATACAACATTATTTCTCACTTCTTTTATTGTCAATTCAAACATCAAATTGAATCATATCATGTATATTTATGTGTTCATTAGCATATCCAATCTAGATTCTAGATTTTTACGACGCTGTAAACTGTAAGGACTACTAAATTGGGTCAGCTTATAAATATGTAGGGCTCCTTATTATTAATGGACCAAGTGTATATATATAATAGTCCATTTGGCCTACAATCCAGATAAGTTTCTTAATACCTAATCTTTAAAAGTCGACAAAACACACATAAATGAATTGTTGAAGTCTTGATATGCACTGGTCTTGTTTTATATGTCAATGTCATAACACAATTAACTGGTGTTCATGGTAGCTTGGGACACTACGACATGAACATAAATAAAGGAGGATATTGTTATCAAGGTTATAAATAGCGTGAGGCGTGGCATGACGGCATGACCAAGCCTCACGTCTTAGCGGCTACGGCGTAGCTTTTGCGTTTTTAAAGCGTGGTTTAAGGCGGCCCAAAATATAAAAATATTTATGTATTTGTATAATATTTCATATATATATTGAGTTTACATAAAGCGTTGTACATATGAATAAAGTTAAAAAACTATCACTACAACACTGGAAACTTTTAGCTAAGACCCTTGTCGTAGCTAAAGGTGTTAAAATGTCGTCACAAAACTTCTTCGCGACAACGTGTCGTAGCAAAATGTGTTGTCGCAAAAGGCTCGTCACAGAAAGTTTTGATGACAGCAGAGGGTAACTTTTAGCTACAACGCGGGGCCCACCAAAAAAAGCAACACAAAACAGTGACCGAGCTGCATTGTACATTCAGCGACGACTCGCGTCGTCGCTAATTTAATTTTTGCAATTTGATGGTTTTGATTATTTTTTAGTATATAATAAATATATATAATCTAAAAAAGCATTATTTAAAATTGGCGGAAAACATCTTAGCTAGGACTTCGTCGTCGCTAAAACCGCCTCTCAGCATTGTATGTTGTCATTTTTTGTGACGACAAATGCAAATTTAGCTACGGTTTTTGTCGTCGCTAAAGGTGCATGTTATGAAAAGAACAAATACAGATTTTTTACCAAAATCAAACCTGGAAATCACCTAAAAACTGTAATACAAAATGCATCCGTCCATTCATTCATAAACAACCAAAGTCATAGTATTCGTTTATAACGATACAATTAAGCTTATACATAGAGTAATCCGATAATGCAAATAACAAAAGAAGATATATCAATACAAATACTAATAACCTACATAATCCCTACTCGTCATAATAAATATCAACATCATACTCACGATTACCATCGTCACTGCCATTATTATCTTGTTCACCACTTTGGCTAGTTTCAGGATCAAAGGTCGGGGT
>BQNB010124987.1:0-19847 GCA_026074375.1 Tanacetum coccineum
GATAAAGATGAATGAACACAAACCCTATGTGGGTTGAGTTCTTGGCCGTGGACTCCAACAACCAAACCAATTAAACCCTAACTTTTCTTGTTTCCAATCCTTCTTGTAACACTTTATATCAAACCCTTTGCACCCTTGTAGCCTCTAATCAAATCAAAAACCCTAAAACTTCAAGTTCTTCAAAATCAGTATTTTTCTAAATCAAATGCATAGTGACTTTGTATAGGTGTAAGGTGATTAGGGTTTAATATAGGGTTTATTTGGAGTAGAATGGTGATGATTTGCAGATGGTATATGGTGTTCTTGAATCTGCTTGTTCGAACAGAAGGTATAAGAGACGGGTTTTTATTGTATTTGGAGAAGCATGCGTATGAGAGAATGTGTTTTATAAAGAATATAATGGATGCAATCTATATATATCTGATTTATTTCCCTAGTTTGTATCGAATTGTATATATATAAAAAATTAGTCGTTGGTTTTGGGTTTGGGGTGACCGAATTTGTATAAAAAAAATAAGAGGGATAGGTTTTATTTGGTATGTATATATGTATTAACTAAAGTTTAGGAATTATCTAATTATTAGAAGTATATTACTAATATAATTCCCTTAAATAAAAAAAATACATATTTGTTATTTTGATTAGCTTACAATCGGCCATACCATGTAGGGTGGGCTTGGTTGGGCTTTTGTTTGCTAATTTGTTAAATTACTTAGTTTCCGGGCCCAATAACCTAATTAATTCGTTATTCGATATAAAATCATGATTTCTTTGACGTAGTTTTCCGCTAAACACGAATAAAAGATGGAAAATAATAAAAATAAAATAAATTAGGCTCTCATGGCTAAATATGGATTTCGTTGATTTCTCGATCGATAAAACGAATAATTTAAATTGTACGATTCGCGAGGGTTTAAATTTAAAGATTTTAATAAAAATCGGCTAAAATTATAATAATGAATTAATTAACCTTATAAAATAGATAAGAATGAATTATTTAAGTTTATAAAAATAATTACGAGGTCAGAATTAGTAATGACCTTAAATACGGGGTTTTACATGCTCATCCAAGATTGTCGTAAATATATATTAGATTATATACTTTTGACAACAAGTAAGAGAACATTATGCATATGTGAAAAATGTTTTTAGCATATCTCAAATCATGTGATAGTTGATTTTCATGTGCTCCTAGTTGTGAGAAAGACTTTTTGGAAAATAATAGATTGGGATTATTGTATATATGTATAATGATATATGCATTTGGATAGGAGGATTTGTAAAAGTTTGCTTATAGACTTTTCTCAATCTTGTGATTTTGTGCAAAATAGAAACCTAGACACAGAGAGAAAAAGAAAAGAAAAAAGAAAGAAAGAAAAAATTGTCAGTCAGGTGGGTGGTCCCCTTAAAGTCTGGGTGGTCCCCTTAAAATTAAGGGGGCCGCCCTTTATGAATTAAGGGGGCCACCCCCTGTTAAAAAAAATTTCTCAGATTTTTGACAATTGGTCCATTGATGATTATCATTTCATTATTATGCCAAAAACTTAATCAATTTGTTCCATCATTCCTAGACCTAGACGTAAGTAGATAAAAGGCTCACGTTTAAGTGGTTTAGTTAGAATATCGGCTATGTTGTCTTCTGATGAGACATTTTCTATAGAGATATTTCCTTTTTGAACATTATCGCGAAGGAAGTGATGGCGAATCTCAATGTGTTTTGTTCGTGAGTGTTGAACGGGATTCTTACTTAAGTCTATAGCCCCTTTGTTATCACACATTATTGGAATGTCATCTAACCTAACGCCATAGTCTATGAGAGCTTGTTTCATCCATAGAGCTTGTTGACATGCCTTTCCGGCGCTTACGTATTCCGCTTCGGTTGTGGAGATGGCAAGAGCGGTTTGCTTCTTCGAAAACCAAGATGTTAGACAACATCCCATAAACGTGCAAACACCACTAGTGCTCTTGCGATCTATGTAATCTCCCGCATGATCCGAATCTGCATACACTATTGTTTCTATGCTGGATCCCTTAGGATACCATAATCCTAAATGCGTAGTGCCTTTAATGTATCGAAAGATACGTTTAACCGCTTCTAGGTGAGAGGTTTTGGGATCCTCTTGAAAGCGGGCGCAAAGGCAAACACTAAACATGATATCGGGTCTACTTGCCGTTAAGTATAATAAACTACCTATCATGCCTCTATATTTGGTATTATCTACGGACTCACCTTCTTCGTCTCTTGTGAGTTTGGTTTCCGTAGACATAGGAGTTTTTATTGGCTTAGAGTCTTCTAGTCCAAATTTCTTAAGCATTTCCTTAATATATTTTGATTGATTAAAAAATATTCCATCATCTAATTGTTTTATTTGTAATCCTAAGAAGAAATTTAGTTCCCCCATCATACTCATTTCGAACTCATCATGCATGATCTTGGCAAAGTCATCACACATTTCTTGACAAGTTGATCCGAATATAATGTCATCAACATATATTTGGACAATAATGAGATTGGAGTCTTTCTTTTTAGTGAAGAGTGTGTTATCTACCATTCCCATGGAGTAATTATGTTTAATAAGAAAGGCTTTTAATCGATCGTACCAAGCTTTTGGGGCTTGTTTTAGACCATAAAGAGCTTTCTTAAGTTTATAGACATAATTAGGTTTTGCGAAGTCAATGAATCCCGGAGGTTGTGCCACGTAAACCTCCTCATTGATAAAACCGTTAAGGAATGCACTCTTCACATCCATTTGGTATAACTTAAAGTCTAGTGCGCAAGCATAAGCCAAAAGTATTCTTATGGACTCTAGTCTAGCTACGGGTGCATATGTTTCGTCATAATCAATTCCTTCTTGTTGATTATAACCTTGGGCGACTAACCTAGCTTTGTTTCTAGTTACGACACCATTTTCATCGAGTTTATTTCTATATACCCATTTTGTTCCTATAATGGTCATATCCATGGGATTTGGGACTAGTTCCCAAACATCATTTGTTTTAAATTGGTTTAGTTCCTCTTGCATGGCCATTACCCAATTTTCATCTTTTAATGCCTCATTTATATTTTTAGGTTCTATTGTTGAAATAAAGCAAAAGAAATTGCTTTTGTCTTGAGCTTGCGACCTAAGAGTTCTTTGATTTAGATTACCAATAACGTTTTCTAGGGGATGAGTTTTAGATTCTTTAATATTTACAATTTGATTATTTTCTAATGAAATGTCTTCAAGATCATTGCCTATGGGTTTTGTTTTACTAACCTCAATAGCTTCTTCTTCGACTAACTCATCATCTTCCAATGGTGATGTTTTAGGCGGGGGAGGAGTTTCATCGAAAGTTACATTCAACGACTCTTCAACTTTCATTGTTTGTTTGTTAAGTATTATGTAAGCTTTACTATTTTGCGAATATCCTAGGAAAACACCTTCGTACGACTTTGGGTCGAACTTGGTGAGGTAATCTTTTGTATTAAGAATAAAACATTTACTTCCGAATAAAATAGTTAAGGTTTGGTTTCCTACCTCTTAACAACTCGTATGGAGTTTTTCCTAAACTACGTCTAATGGAAACTCTATTAATTATATAGGTTAACGTATCGAGACCGCATTTCACCAAAATTTTTGAGGAATGGATTGTTCATTTAACATGGTTCTATCATTTTCTTGTAAAGTTGCGATTTTATTTCCTGTTACTAACCCCATTAATGTGGAGTTTCGAGAGCGGAAAAAATTGTAAGATATCCATTTAAATCACAAAAATTGTTTAATGACACTTGTACTTCATTATCAAATTCCCGACCATGATCCGTTCTAATGATACATGTGAACATTCCTAATTTGTTTGGATCATTTGCTAAAATAATTTGAATTTTCGAAGGCTTTGTTTTATTTGCTAAAAAATTTAGTCCATGTGAATCGAGAATAGCCATCTACGATTACTAAGGTATAATGATTCCCTTTATAGCTTCGTATGGCGGAAGGGCCAAACAAATCCATGTGAAGTAGTTCTAAGCTTCTAGCTGTTGAAACTATATTTTTAGCCTTGTGACTTGCATGAGCTTGCTTTTCTATTTTGCAAGATCACAAAAATGTCGGTTGTATTTAATTTTAGGTAGATTTCTAACTAATTCTTTAGATGCTCATGATTGAATTAGTTGCATATTAGCGTGACCTAATCTCCTATGCCATAGTATAGAGTTTTCGTCTAATGTTGCAAGGCATATTTTGTCTTACGGTTTATTTATTTGTTTCATTACTATATTCCTCTTTCCTATTCTTTTTGCCTAAATTAACCTTTTCGTCTTGATTTTCGCTATCGGCGTTCCGGTAAATATTACTTTGCATTTATTATCACATATTTGACCTACACTAAGCAAGTTATATATTAAGTTATCTATGTGCTCAATATTTTCAATTATTGGGGAGTCTTGAGAAATCGTACCTTTTCCTATGATTTTACCGCGCAAGTTGCTTCCAAAAATTACATTTCCTCCGTTGTACGCTTTGTATGAAGAAAACAACTTTCGATTACCGGTTCAGGTGTTTTGTGCATTCTACTATCTTTAATTCCACTTATGGGTATAGTTTTATTCCTAAGCATATTTATCTGGCGCTTGAGCTACAAGACAAGTTTCATCTTTAGTCTTTTCCATTTCATCTTCTCCATTGTCGCTCCATGCTCCTCCAATAAATGATCTTTGATCGTTGTTCTTTTGCGACTTTGGACATTCTCCAATGAGGTGATTTTGGATCCTCCACATCTAAAACCATTTTCTTTTACTTTTACTGTAAACATCATTTTACTTCGTTGGGATTGTTTTTCTATCACCTCGTGGTTGTCTTACAAATCTTCCTCGTCTCTTGAAGAATTTCTTGAATTCCTTTACGGCCATAGCATACTCTTCGTCTTCACTATCGGAGCTTGAGCTATCTTCATCACTTACTTCCTTTTTCACCTTTAATGCAAGAGATCTACTTTGTTCTTTCTTGCCTTTGACCGTTTTAAAATCTTTCTTTATGACTTCTTCATAAACTTTCAAGTTTCCAATTAGTTCGTCAAGAGGTAAGGTTGTTAGATTTTTTGATTCTTCAATCGCGTGACTTTCGCGACTCATTTTGATGTACTGCCTAAAGAATTTTCTAAACACAATTCTTACTAGAAAAACCTTCTTCAAGTGCTTTTAGACTAGTATAATAGTTGTTAAATTTAGCAAAATTGCATTATTATTGACTTCCTCTTCCGGAATCTAAAGATGTTCTTATTGTGAACTGAAGATCTATTTTGTTAGACTTTGACTTGATTTTTACTTGATGAGTGATTAATAAGTATCCAAATTTCTTTGAGGTTTGACACATATAAAATTCTTTCGTATTCTTTACGTGACAAAGATTATAAATTACCCATTTTAGGCTTCATTATTTTTGCAAGTTTCTTTTTAGATCATCCATTTTGTTTATGAAAGGTAACAAAACTTTATTCCTTTTTAGTTCGAGATTATTTTGAATAGAGGAAAACACATTCGGTACATAATAACATGCCAAAAATCTAGTTCTCTTGACTTCAATAGTGTCGATCTATTTTGTTTCAATAAATAATCCATCACTTTCAATAGTGTGTTCTTTGCATAGATTGCCCTTTTAAATATCTATTTTTCGATTCCTTAGATCGATTCAGTTTTAAAATACCAAATTTTTATTTTAAAAATCTTGTTGGCGTGGCTCTTGATACAATTGTAGAAATACTAGAAGGGGGTTGAATTAGTATACCACTTTTTAATTTGATGTTTTATAAGTGTTGTAAAAATTCTAGATTCGACTTTTTGTGGATTCTACACTTGGCCAATTGAACAATATAATTATCTAATTAATTAATAGGAGTATGAGAAAATTGTAAGACAAGGAGATTAATAGTAAGGAACAATCAAACCACAACGCCGAGGATTATAGTGGTTCGGTAACGAAGCACCTCTTCACCCTACTCCACTCCTCGAGCCCCAAACTCGAGAGTTTTCTTAACTATGTCAACTAGGTCCCTTATGGCGAAGAAAACCTTACATAACTTTCGCTTATCTTGATTTCCGACACTAAGCTAAGATGTCGAGTTTATCTTAGCTAGAAAACTAATCTAGCCACAACTTCACAACTTCACTACACAACTTTGCTTCATGACTTGATCACGACCTATCACAATTTCTTAACCTTAGTTTTCTTTACATCCACTACTTCACCAAAGCCAACTACTATAATAACCTAACTAATACACTACTAGGAAAGTTCACCAGATCTAACTATTCTTACAACAATCACCAAGATCTAACAACCACACAACTTTACAAGATTTACAAATGATTTATAAGTTATGATATAGATGCAATAAGATTGCAACAACATACAAATGTGTAATACTTCTTCACTTGATGATGAAAATATTCTTTTTGCACTTGAAGAATTGAGCTTGGATCACTTGAAAACAAAGTTTTATGATTAAATGATCAAAGAATTTTAATGAGATGTGTGGGCTGTTTTTGATCAGAAAGAATGAGTGCAAAAGGTGAGAAAATAAAAGGAAGGTACTCGTATGTATAAGACAATCTGGGGAGAGTATACTATGGTCGGTCCCCTTAAATAGGTGGGCGGTCCCTTAATTTTAAAACGGGGGCCGCCGTGGATTTAAGGGAGAATTTTCTAGATATTTTTTAAGCCGTTTTAAGTCGCGAAAATTTGAATTTCAAATGTTTATATTGAATAAAACAATTTTTTTTAATTGTAGAAACTGTTTTGTACTGTTTATAAAATGTTTACAACATTTTATAAAAGGTGTGAGGTGAATAAAATTTCTCTTTAATCATAAAATGCATTAAGCAACTTTATTTATTTCATACATTTTATGTGATATAATTTTTTGAATGAAAAATTTACTACTAATTACTTGTTTACGTTTAATTTTACATTGAACGTTTTTATATTTTGTGATTATCAAAACGTAAAGATGTGAAAAATATTAGTAATGTTTTTAGGCATTATTTCTATCAACAGAATTGGTTACTATCGAATCTAAAGAGAAGCTTCTTAATCATACTGGTGTTGGTTCTTGGTTCACAAACATTAAGCAGGCCTCTAACTCTTTCTTTGAGCCTTGTGTATCGAAAAGGATCATTTGGGTTTCGATTGAAGGCCTACCTATCAAAGCATGGACTTCTAATTCTTTTCGTAATATTACCTCGCTGTGGGGGGAGATTGTGGAATAGGAAGACTCAGATTATAAATCCTTGTCAAGTAAGCTTTTATGCTTAAAAACGAAAATAGATGATATTATCAATGAAAGGCGTATAAAATCATTAGTTCAAAGCAAAGTTTTTGGATTCGTGCAAAGGAATTGAATGCTTGGGTTCCAACTTTCCTAGAAGACAACCAAGATGATTCTTTGTCTAATGATGAATCAAAAGAAAATGTTGTCGAAGACATAGATGGTGATAAGGAAAATAAAGAGCTAAGTGATGGTGATAGGGTTTCGAAATCTAGCTTTTCGCATGCTAATGATCTTATCCATGAAAACTCTTACAGCAACAAAACATGTGACGTTGGCTCACACTCTGAAGATCCTTTCAATACTTATGGCATTTTGATGTACTGTCGTGTATGGTCAATTATTGATTATCAACTTTTAAATTTATATTTAGCCGACTTTACCTAAAACAATACTTAACGGGCAGTGTACCGATCGGGGGGAGTTTGTGGAAAGTTGGTGTCGAACACTAGAGCGAATTACTAACTTATATTCTAACAGTATTTAATTATCTAATTAGTCTTGTTAAAATATAAATTATGTTAACCTATGCTATATACTGTAGGATCCCTAGATCATTCCATGGATGAAATCACAAGATCAATGGCAAAAAGAAAGATTAAACATTAAAGAACTTTTGATTAAAAGAAAAACAAGAGTTGCTACAAACCCTTAAGATGAAAAATAATAATGAAGTAGCTAACCTAATTTTGACTAAACTAGGTGTATTTATACTAACTAGGATTTGCCTTTGAGGGCTTTCTTTTGGGCTTTTTACATCTTGGCCCGCTATTCATATGAAACATCAATTAACATTGTATATTTCGAGCTCCATTTTGTTTTGTATCTTCGAGTGACCGAAGCTTCTTTTTCTTTTAGTTCGAATCATTTATGTGATCCTAAACCAGTCTCCCCCTAGATGAGTTCATGAGATAGGTTAGCTCACTCGTGCTTGTCTCTTTAGCTCGTTGTTGATAGGGTACTTCACTTGATGTGCTTTGGTAATTCAATCTTTAACACCTTGATCATGATCTTCAGAACTAGATGTGATGACTTGATCTTGATCTTTGACTTGTTTAAGCTTTTCTTCTCTGAATTACTTTGTGATCTTCTTTCGCTTTGACTTTGCCATACGCTGATCTTTAGTCTCACTTGATCATATCTGTTGGAAAAAAATCTTTGAATGCTTGATGATTTATCTTTTCCACGTCATTTGATCTTTTGCATTTGAAGAAGACATTGATTTTCAGAGATTATGCGGAAGCTTTGTATGTAAACTTTCTTGATTTCTTCAGATACTGTGGTATGGATATGAGCACATGTCTTGCATCGGTTACTTTGAGTCGTCATTCGCCATGATAGAACAATTTAGTCACCAACAAAAACATTTTGTTATGTAAAATCCACTTAATGTGTTCTAGACAAAAACATTTGTGAAACACACAAAGGTTTTTATATTTTTGAAGGGACCGAGTATAGACGATACTCAATTGGTTGGTTACATCTAACCTCTGATTTCTGTGAGGATCAAATGATTACAAGTATAAACTGCACCTGTGATCAGATAGAATTCATTAAAGAACCTTCTTGACAGGTTTTCCGGCACGCGACAAGCTAGTTCCTCTATACAAGTATCAGTTCCCTAATGTTCGCCGTTCTCTAGACCAGTTGTCGAAGATATCAACTATAAGTATTTTCTACTTTATAGAATGGTAAGAGTGAGTCAGTAAGTTACTATCTGCTGACTTATTACCGTATATTCTCTTTTATCAGCGTTTTACTTCTTAATACAATTAGTTCGTAGAAGGCCTGTGCAAAAATGATTTGAAAAACATTCTGATGTGCTTATAAAATTTGTTTGGGGCACAAAGAGTAGTTTAATCTGATTGCTCTGTTGATGTTTTGAAATATATCCCGAAAGAAATGGAAGTGCTTGGGAAATCCTAAACTTGTACCGAGTACTTGTAAGGAAATCCACACATTCACTAGTTGGCGCAGTCGAAAGGACCCAGGCATGAGCATTCATAGAATACCTGGTGGTACAACATCTCTTTCATCGCATATCCTGAAGATCACTTTCACGAAATGAAAACAAAAGATTCTTTGTCAGTTATTCAAATACGTGTGTATATCACAAAATTTTGGTATTTTGATATTTTTGATATTTTAAACAACTTATTGCTCCACCTACACATGTGCGTCGATAATCGAAGATGTTTAGCACATGCATGGATAAGGATTTACATTTTAGATTCAATGATCATTAATTAAACCGTTTTACATGTTTAAGTCACATTTCTCCCCCGATCCAAAAGTATGAACACTTGTGAAAGGTTTTGATTCTAGAATGAGACTTAAAATGTGTCAATCTCCCCTCAAAGTATGAGGTGGGTGAAATAGCACAATGGTATCAATGAGCAATTGAAACAAGACCTTTAGAAATACCTGACAGGAATGGTAATGACAAATCTGTCTTGAACTTGTAGCGGTTGGTTGTTTCGATCTTTCTCCTAATAGGAATCAGCAACAGTGTGTCCATTTTACTGCACAATAACTGTAGTAGTAGTGATTCTCCCCTCAAACATGGGACCCGTGTTCTATTAAAGATCTATAGTCACTAGTCTGATTTGGTCATCCCGACATGTTGATAAAAACAATTGTATTATGAGAAAAAAATAGATCGGGCTTAGACAACTTACTTGTCTGTAAAAGAAATAAGCAACGTGAAACGTACATTAAATCTCTGGGATAAGACCGGGTTACAGTCGGAAATAACTGCAAGCCATTTTTTTTTTTTTTTGATATTTTTTTTTTTACAATATACAGGATACAATTGTGAAACCCACTTGTTACCTCGGAGACAGACTCATCCTGTAGTTCCTTCAGAGTCTCTTGGTGACATTTGTTTAACTCCAAAAGCAGCGGGAGTAGTGTGGCGAGCGCTCTCTCGGTAATTCCTTCGTAAAATGTCAGCCGGTTGGTATATTTTGTCTCCACGGAATTATTATCAACAATACTTTCCTTTCCAACCTGCTCTTTGATGTATGGTGGAGGATATCATGTGCCTTGGAGCGCGAGTGTTGAAACACTATTACAGCATAGAGCAATAGCACTTTGATTGTCCAATACTTCGGATTGTTGTTGTATCGTCAAATCCATAGTTCGGAGTTGAGATCGCAAACATAGGATTTGAGCCACAGCATCCTGATAGGGCGATTATTAGCTTCCGTTAGTGGAGATGCGCAGTACTTTTATGCTTTTTGGATGGACCAGCTAACAGCGAATGTCCAGAAATTGAGCTGAACCAGAAGTACTTCTCCGTGTGTCATGGACATCCCTGCATAGTCAGCATCTGCAAAGCTTTTAGTTTCAAAAGCACGGAGTCCTTCGGATACCACAGACCCATGGAATGTTCCTTTTAGGTATCTAAATTATCCGCTTTATAGCAGTAAAGGTGCATTTCAGTAGGCTTAGCCTGGTATCGTGCAAACATACAACACAGAAATACTATGTCAAGGTCTGATGCACTAAGATAAAATAAGGGAGCCAACCATACCACGGAATCTGTAGGATTTATTTGCTTCCTCCTTATCTTACATCATGGTTGGGACGCTCGCCATTGGAGTGTCAATGGGTGTGCATGAGTCAAACCAAACTTTTTCAACGATTTCCTGAGCATATTGGATTGGTTGATAAAGATCCTCTGGGATTTGAGTAATCTTGTAATCCTAATAAGAATGACATTTGTCCCATCATCGACTCTTGAAAAGTGAGTTCATTTCAAATGCAAAATAATTTGCAGGATTTGGGGTTGGTAGAGGCAAGAAGATAATATCAATCTCATATATTTGTACCAGTAGAAGAGTTTTCCTGTTTTTCTCGTGAAGAGTGTAGGATCGACTACGCCTTTTGTAAACCCTGACTTGATTAGAAACGCTGATAGCTTGTCATACCATGCACGTGGAGCTTGTTTGAGTCCATAGAGAGCTTTCTTGAGTCGGTACACATGCGATGGATGCTCCGGATCTACAAATCCTTCTGGTTGACTAACATAGACAACTTCATTCAGTTCGCCGTTGAGGAAGGCGGTTTTCACGTCCATCTGGAAGATGACCATGTTCACCTACTCGCTGCGTATGAGCAATGAAAGAGTCTGATCGCATTCTAATTAGCAACTGGAGCAAATGATTTCTTCAAGTCCTTACCAGCTTCCTGACGATAACCTTTCGCCACTAACCGAGCTTTGTTCTTCAAGACGTCTCCATATTCATCCAACTTAATTTTGAAAATCCATTTGAGCGGGATGATAAGAATATTATCTGGACACGGTACAAGTATCCATACATCTAGACGTTCAAACTCATGAATTTCTTCTGCATTGCCTAAATCCAGCACGAATGCTCTAAGGTAGCTTGAAATCTTTGGTTCAACATGAGTAAGAAATTCATTGAAGAAAAACACCACAGGCGTCGGTTTTTTCTAGCTGTTTCCTGTAGAGATAGGTCGATCCCCCTCTTTATCCCCAATAATGTTTTCAAGTGGATGTGCTTGAGTCCACTTTTGCACATGAGGTAATTGGTTGTTGGGAGTAACATCGATATTGACAGAGTTGGATGAAGATGCTTCTGAATCGGTTTCAGGAGCATTATAGGTGTCAAACACATTACTGTCAACATGATCGAACAGTGTTTCATCATCAGAATCACTAGTGTCTGGTAGAGGTATTTGATGAGGCAAGAGGCTTTCAGTAACTGCAGGAGCGCCTTCTGAGATAACTGTTGTGGAAGGTGAACCTATGGCATTCTCGGGTGCCTGGGCAGCAGGAACATTAACCGGAGTTATCGGAACAACCGGAGGTATCGGAATAACCTCATCATCATCAAACCATTGAAACAAATCATCTACCTGTTTCTTTGTAGGAGGGACACTAGGTGGTTCTGGGTCTTTTACTAGACCAGAACGGCATGCGTCTCTGATGTTAAAGCAGTAAGTTCGAGTTCTGTACTATTTGGCACAGAAGTCATTTGTTGAGGTGCGAGGCCTGAACTGGTTTGAACAGACGTCAAACCTTCGGTAAGCTCATCGAAGGCAACATGAACGGTTTCCTGAATCGTGCGCGATCGTTTGTTGTAGATTCGGTACGCCTTCTTGGTGGGTGCATAGCCAACAAATATACCTATATCTGCTTTCGCCTTGAGTTTACCAACGTCATCGTAGTCATTGGTAGGATAGCACAGGGATCCAAATACTCGGAAGTATTGTAGATTAGGTTTCTTTCCTTTCAGCAGTTCATAATAGGTCTTTCCGTGAAGCGTGTGTACAAGAGATCGATTAAGAGTATAACACGCAGTGGCTACAGCTTCAGCCCATAGGAACAGTGGAGCTTTCGAAAAGATGAGCATAGTACGAGCAGCTTCCATAAGAGTTTGGTTCCGGTCTTTCGACAAGCGTTCTGTTTGTTGGAGACCGAGGTACGCTCGTTTCATGAAAATACAACACTCTCAAACATCCGTCGAGAGTCTTATTTACACAAACTCCGTTCATTATTGTTCTGACGAAGCGGGAACAGTTGCATTAAGGGCTCGTTGAGTCTTAACATAAATTCTCAATCACTTGAGGAGTTTCTTCCTTTGTTCGAAGAATCTTACCCATCCAAATCTGGTGGTTTCATCCACTATTACACAAAACTTTCTTACTTTCCGTTGATACTTTTTGTTTAATTGGTCCGCAGAGGTTCCTATATGTAGTGTATGGATGAAACTTCAGTATTGGTGTTTGCCGTCTTTAGTGGATGTGATGCTTTCTTGCTTTTACCTAGCTGACAAGATGGACACAAATGGTCTTTGTCATATTTCAGCATGGGTAATCCTCTTACTAGATTTTTCCGAGCCAATTCGTTTAATGTCCCGAAATTCAGATGATTCAACCGACGATGCCATAACCATGACTTCGTTGAAGAGGCTTTTGTAAGCAAGCAAACTGGTGAAGCTGACCATCTATTCATTCAGTGGAGATGGAGTACAGATTGGTTTGTCCGTGAACCTTGAGTAGATCCACCATATCGTAGTTGCGGATGTGACATGAATGCTGTCGGAATGCAAACTTCTAAACCTCCATTACAAAACTGTCCTACTGAGAATAGGTTGTGCTTGAGTCCTTCAACATAATAGACTCGAGAGATGATAGTGTCACCCAGTTTATAATCACCATAGCCAATGATAGCTGCATATTCATCGTTGCCAAATCTCACTGTACCAATGAACTTTTCTACAAAGTTGATAAGACGTGCACGATCACCGGTCATATGTCTTGAGCATCCAGAATCCAGATACCATAGAACAATCTGTACTACCTGCGGTAACACAAACATTTACGGTGATAGGATGCCCTGAAGGGTTCCGGTTAGTTAACAATCAAAAATACCAGAGATCCCTTTGGAACCTGCCTGTCGATCACTAAGTTTATGATCAGCAAACCTAGAGACCATAGTTATTTTGGGGCTAGAACTAGCACTCGGGGGTAGTTCTATTGGCTGATCAGTAGATTCCATGATCCTTGTTAAAGGATGCTTCTCAAATAATGAGAAATGCCTTCCAGTGGGCTTCCACTGAGGCTTGCTATTAGCAACAGGTTTGCTAATGGGTTGCCAGACTCTCTTAATGGGTTTCCATTCTTTCTTGGGTTGGCGTTTAAAACGCTTAGTCTGGTGGGGTTTAACATTCACAGAACCATCACACATAACCAAACAATCAGTATGATTAGCAAAAACCAAAGATTTGTTACATGCACCACAAACATTGTTCAAATTTGAAACAGAAACAGAATGTTTAACAAGCAAATTAGAATCAACACGATTCTTTTTATTCAAAGTCCTATGGTGTGCTTCTACTCTCCTCGCATTCGCACTCTTAGCCGGCAAAGAACTATGATTCCGAGGGGCTCTCTTAGGCACAGTTTTGCTATCTCCAGAAGTGGGTTTTACTCCTATAGACATAGGCACATACACGTTAGTTTGCTTATTAGGATGCACTACTGGTGTTTGAGTTGGTTTGAGTGAAGGTCTGGGAGGTTCAACAAAAGTTACTTGCTTCTTCTTAGGTAATGGGGTTGGTTTGTCCCAGTTAGCACATTTAGGTGGTGGAATATACTTAGAACCTAAGTTGTACATTCCAGGAGCAAGCACTTTTGGTGTCTCAGAAGTTGTAAATCCACTACTCATTTTGCCACTCAGCTCAGTTTTCAATTTGGCATTCTCAGCAGTTAAGGCATTAATCTTTGTGGTGAATGTAGAACGTGAGTAAGCATTAGATTTCGACAGTTCTGCCTTGACATTCATCATATCGTCTTATCAGACTCACGTTTTCTACCTTAAGCCAGCTAGCTATCCTAAGGAGTAAATCGTTATCTTTCAACTGAATTCTGTCAAGTGTCTAACGCTGTTTGGTCACAACTACCTTCAGTGGAACCTTCGATTCAACACCTCATGATGGTTGATCTAGCATCTAAATTCCAGATCGAGTCAACTTTCCCTTAAGCTGTTGTCTTACTTTTAATATCAAAAATTGCATTGAGCACTCGAAGAGTGTCATGGCACTGTTTATAGATAGTGTTTGAAAATTAAGTTTAAAACTAACATAATTCTGTCTGTTCGAGAAAATGCAAAACCTTTCTCAGATTCAGAAATTACTTGTTTCTGTTTTTGAAATCTCAGCTTCCAGTTCAAGAACTTTTAGTTATTCCCTATCGCTTGCAGAACTAAATCTCCGCAAGGCAATTCGAAACTAGGGGGCACAACAATATCGGAAGAAAGCACATATAGCAGTATCTTTTTCTAAACACTAGCAATTAAGTCATTCATTTATGATTAAAAATAATTTTTCCTTCTCTATGGTCAGGTTTTCTTGTTATCAAACACATTGTTACATATTCCCATCCATCATCAAAAATCTTTCCAAATACTTTATCTCTTAGAAAAATGTATCATTAGCACTTGGATATTTTTTTTGAAATGGTCTAAAATGTACCATTGTTTGTTCAACAAACTTTTGCATAACTTCAAAAAAGAAACCATTCAGAAACAAAGTCCTGGTCTTTGTGGTTTATTCTTGTCTTTTATGATATGCCTTCAAATTGAGGAAAAACAGCATTAACGTTTCGAGACTATGGTCAGAACTTACATTTGGAGGTCCACTTTACAAACAAAAGGGAGTAGCACAGCGTGGCTGATTTACTAGCTTGACTAAGCAATTACGTTGGCAAAAGCCAATATGCCTGATCTTCCAGATAGGGTCCTTCTGAGGAATCGATCATAAAGGGCATAAAGCTTGGCATAGAATCGTTTGCTGTCCGAACATGCCCTGGTTTGTTCGTTCATACTTTTTCAATGCTAACAATTGGTGTACCATACCTCTTCACTATCCCAATACTAACAGGTGGAGATAGGGATGCCAAAGTTATCCAGCATCATAAAAACAGGTTGAGCACACAGCTTGGCCATATAACCTAGACCTGGGTTAACTGTGCCTAGATTCCTTGTGCAAGTCATATTGGTTGCCTTTTTGGGTGTCTTTGAAAGCATGGGAATAAGTTTGGATGTGGCATGTAAATCTTTGCAACATATCTGCTTGCAACATTTGTTACAGTTTATTAAACAAACTATTTCATCTAATAACAATCTACTAGTTCTCTTTCTCATAATAAAATAATTTTCCTTTTCAGATAGTAAAATGGCAATATGATTTTTCTTTTCCTAAAAGTGACTTTAAGCAAATCTTTTCAATGCAACAATTCAGCGTTACCGTATTACCGCTGAATCACTAAGGGCTTTTCTGTCTAACTTTGTTTTCAAGCTCAAATTTTGACCCTTTTTGGGTATCTAGACGACATATTGCTTGCTTTGCATAAAGAAGCTTCAATTTTTAAGGTCTCTATTTCCAAACATTTTCTTTCTTGGTTAAACTTACATGTCGACTAGTTGGGTTGCAAGTCATTAAAAATGGCAAATCATAGATACCTTATCAATGTTTCATCATACCTCAGTATGGAACATTTTGGAGGCTTCGGTGTCAAGAAGATACAGATGATACGGAATCGTAATGTCATCGAATCTCAGTCACACAACAGAGTCTAATGTTCTTACCTGTGCATCTCTGATTCGAACTGATAATCACATAACAAAGATTGCTTGTCAATGGAGTGGAACCTCTTGACTGGATGTGTGGTTGCACTACATGGATGATAAATTGGCCATGAAAGCGATCAGCAGCATTGTGCCTGCCATCCTACGTCTAGTCAGATGCATCCTCATGGATTGACTTGAAACATGTTTTGTTTGTAGTCATGCCTTAGGTTGATCATAAGGTGCGTGCATTCCACATCACATGAATGCTTCACTCAGCATCTAAACACATACATCCCTTCTCTTTAGCTTTCCAGTATAAAACTTATATCTTTGAAGTACTGAGAGTCCATCTTCTCTGGATTCTTTACACTAGCCTAGCAACATGACCTTCTCCTCTTTCAGTTGTAACAATCACCTTCTTTGCCTCGACACCTGTATTACCAACATAACCTTGAGCCTTCCTCTGAATCGTTCAGTAACAATCTGACCATCATGCACCGTAGCATGAGGTTTTGGGAAGTTGGAAGAATCCGGAGCTGGGTTGTATGGTGGTGGAAACTGCTTTTGGAAACCACTTAAAGATTAGCATTCAGAGTCAAAGTTCCATCAAGACGTTCATTCGGGAGACTGAGCATTGTTGAGGACTAGGAGTTGAGGGTGATGAAAGAGCATGCATATTTGGAGTGAGCCACATAGGCCATGGAACAACAATACTTGTAAGACAGCCCTCGTTTCTTGAGATTCTTTTAGGCATGAGGCTCAAGCTTTGAGAGAGTATAAGATTTCTGAACAAAGGTTGTTTGAGATATCCATTTGCTGTTTGCCTTAGTCACATACTTTCCAAACTTTCCCCAATAAGCCAAAGGTTGTTGACAAACTTGGTGTTCATTTTGATATTGGAATATTGACTGAGTAATCTTCATGTCATTCACAAGCTTGTGGAAAACGCACAAAGTAGTCATGAATTGATGATTTCGTTTTTCCAATAGCACGAAACGTTCAAACACATCAAACAATCTTCGCTTCCTTTGTTGAATAGGTCCGTACCTGAACCTTGCATAAGCATCTCCACATTATCCCAAATCTCCTTTGTCAGTGCTTGTTTGATTGAGGTTGTTGAGATGAAGTTGTTAGGAAGACTCTTGACTGAGATGATTCATCTTGAGATATAACCTTCTCAAGTTTGTTTTCCTCGTCACTGAATTCAGAATCAAGTATTCTTCCTGTGCAGGCACATGCAGCAGAATCAGTAGTATGAAGGATCAGTGATCCATACAGGGTGAGTGTAGTGCCAATTCTGGATAGAATTCCATATCTGCTGCCATTGGGTTGCCTGAACGTACCTGTTATACGAATCTTCCAAGAATCAGTAGTTTACTGTTCACCACATATAGGACGATTATTCGTACGCCCGCAGCAGTATTTGTTTCCTTTCATTGATCAATTGAAGTAAGTTTTTTAAGTAATATACTGATCGAAGTGATTAATTAATGTTGATTTGAGTTTGAGTTTATGATTTTGGTTGTTTTTTGATTATTTGTCATGGTTTTAAGAGGGATACTGATCGTTCCACACTAGAGTTAAAAAAAAAAAACGTCAATACATATCATAAAAACTAGTTTTTGGCCTTCAAAAATCCATAAAACCACTAAAGGGTGGTTATAGTGTGATCCGTCTCCGTTTATATTCTCTTCAATTTGAGAGGTCCGGCCTAAAACGGACTTTACGGATCAAAAAGTTATGGCCGTTTTATGAAACCCTTTTCGTCACACAAGTTTTTCAAAAAAAATTTCGATCGGGATGGGCTCCAAAAAATTGCATCTTTCGATCGTCTAGTACGAACGTCTCGTGAATCGTCCCTCTCGTTCCGATCGTCTACTCGGTCGATCCACTGTTTTCATCGCTTTTCGATACCTTCGTTCAACCCCTCGTACGATCGCTTGTTCATCCCTTCGTTCGAACTGCCTTGTTCGTAATGCTTGTACGATATCCCTTCGTTTGCGAACAAGCCTTGTTCGTCAACTAGAAGATCCGCTCGTTCATCGTCCGTGTTCGATTTGCTTGTTCGATCCGTCCTGTTCGATTCCCTTCGTCGATCACTTTTCGCCTCCTCTTAGTTCAGTTCCTACCTTGATTTTCCCCTATTTCGATACCTTTGTTCGAAGAGCCTTTTGTTTTTCCACGTCGTTCGATCCTCTCGATCGAAGACTCGTTCGGTGAGCCACAAAAACACAAACCATAAGACCCCTTTTTTTTTTTTGCTTAACAATACACGAACAAAAATGATCAAAAGAAAATCACAGAATCGTGATTTCAAACAATATGGTTTTTGAATGAAAATTAATTAAACATAAACCATTCTATGAATCAAAATCAAAAACACACAAATAAACCTTCTCTTTCTTTTTTCGAAATCAATAACAAAGAAAATACAACCAAATCAATACATCAATCTTTAGTCTCTTGATACCAATTGTATATCCCTAGATCATTCCATTGAAAGAAATCACAAGATCCATGGTCAAAAAGAAAGATTAAACATTAAAGAACTTTTGATTAAAAGAAAAACAAAGAGTTGCTACAAACCCTTAAGATGAAAAATGATAATGAAGTAGCTAACCTAATTTTGACTAAACTAGGTGTATTTATACTAACTAGGATTTGCCTTTGAGGGCTTTCTTTTTGGGCTTTTTACATCTTGGCCCGTATACATAATAAACATCAATTAACATTGTCTTTCGAGCTCCACTTTTGTTTTGTATCTTCGAGTGACCGAAGCTTCTTTGTTCGGATCCATTTATGTGATCCTTACATATACGTTTTCTAATGATAGGGGTTTTCAGACTGAGAGACTGGCACGGGTTTAGTGGTGAAAAGAATCAATTCAATACACAATAAACACTCAAGAAGAAAATCAGAAGATAAAAGAGTGGTGCAAGCCAAATGATAAAAAACTGTATTAGCCATATTAAATCTGGTAATGATGGTTTGTTTGTTTAGTGCAATGAAGCGGCATATCATTCTTAAGACTTAGGTGGGACATCATCCTAAGACTTAGACACGATTAATTCTGTCACAATTAACGCATCCGCATAAAGCATCCTTTAGTTTAATTATAATTCATCTTAGGGAATCAAAGTAGTGATGATCCTGTTAAAACCCTAGCCCATCGGGACTTTACCCACTTATTGCTTGACAATGTTTTATATACTAGTAGTTCACTGTTCGAGTCTTTACCAATTAATCAAGAACATAATTGTTAAAAAATTACGGGTCACCTACCGGTCTAACTAAGCTCATAATTCAAAGGCAAAGATAGAATATTATTGTAACATTTCGTATTTTCAGGTCATTTTATGACGTCACTTATTTCGTCATTATTTCACTATTTTTTTTCTTTTCTTCTCGTACGCGTTCACTTTAAATTTCCAACGTTTAGCTAAAT
>BQNB010124988.1:2743-19847 GCA_026074375.1 Tanacetum coccineum
ATCGCTTCCGCATTTTATTTTGGGCCTTTGTATAACTTTAACTATTTTTTTAATGCAACGATGTTGGATTTTCAAACGTACCCTTAGTAGTCGTTCTTTATTGCTTTGTGTTCGGATTGTTATGACGTCACGCCCTCGGACATGTATTCCGTCCAGGCCCCCGTCTGGGGGTGTGACAATATATATATACTATTGACAACGATCAATTTTTGGCGCCGTTGCCGGGGAGGCTGTGTTACGAATTTCAAGTTATCGTTTGAAGATTGTTTTTTAAAGATCCTTCCTCGGAAGTTATTCTTGTTTTTGTGCATATTTTCATATAAAAAAAATACAAAAATATTATAAAGTAATCAAAAATCCAAAAAATTAAAAAACAACAAAAGAAATCGAGTTGTGATTTGTTATAATCGGCTCACCTTTGGAACTACAAGCTACAAGAGGGGTATAAGGAGGGTTGATCCAACAAACTTCGACCTGAAAGGAGAAGGTTTTTAATAGCTTCGCGCTTTCCCGCTCCTCCGCTCCTTTGCAAGGTTTTCAAAAGAGCTACCATGGGCAATTTGACTTCCGGTTACCAAAAATATTGTGTTTGGTTTTAATAAATAATAATAAAAAAATATTTCAAAAATATTCTTCTTTATCTCCCAATGGTTTAATTCTTATGGAATCATCCGACCAATTCATCTGTTTCTTCTGTGGAAGTCTGAGTGATGAATATGGATGTCCATGTTCTACTTGTGAGTTATGTTGGAACGACACTCATTATGGTTACGATTGTCCATCACAAGTTCTGTTTGTTTACAATCAGGACCCGTGTTTCAATCAAAACATTGATAATTTTCCACAAACTTCACCAAGTTTTCCACATCAATATCTTTGTTGTGAAGACTGCGGGGGTCCTCATGCGACTTTTGAATGTCAACCGATGAATCAAAATTTCTATAAGCCCAATTTTTGATATAATTCTAATTCTTCCAGTTTTGACCAATTCCAACCCCCGCAGTATTTCTTCGTTCATCAACCCCCACAAGAAACGAACACGGAAATATTGTGAGCTAGAGAAAACCTAATGGAAGCTATTCAAGCCTTTTTAAAGAAGTAAGATCATATACCTCCTAGAGAATAGTGTATGGATTTATTGCTAGCTGGGGAGAGATTTCTTAAAGTTAAGCAAGCTTTGGAAGAAGAGATAAATCAACCAGAGAATGTACAAGAATTGCTACTTAAACTTCTTAATGATTTGCAAATTCTTAATAAAATGCAACTAAAACAAGAAGAGCATGCAGCTAAAATTTGTACTCCAGATTGGAAGCCTCCTATTTTCTATGATGACGATGACGAGGAAATTTCTATTCCATTGAAAGATATTATTTTTGAACTTCCTCTGTCAGTTGCAATCGCACCCGACTTACCGATTACGGACTCTCTCATAATGGAGGATGAGCATTTTAACAAAATTCCAGAAACGGAATCGGACGAAGAAAATGAGTCTAGTGTTAAGGACCTTAACCTAAACCTAAGTGAGTCCGAAGATTTATCCGAGGATTTATCCAATATTGAAAGTGAATGTGATGTGCCCGTTTGTGATGATTTTACGACTTTTTCTAATCCTCTCTTTGATTCTAACGACGATTTTACCTCTAGTGATGACGAGTCACTTTCTGATGAGGACGTTCTGGAAGAAAATTTCAAAATTTACTCGAAC
Organism: Tanacetum coccineum; assembly: GCA_026074375.1. Classification (NCBI taxonomy): domain Eukaryota; kingdom Viridiplantae; phylum Streptophyta; class Magnoliopsida; order Asterales; family Asteraceae; genus Tanacetum; species Tanacetum coccineum. Next base: position 4,449 of record BQNB010124988.1, read on the forward strand.
CCTCTTTTTGATGAAGAAATCATTTCTACTAAGATAGATCCGCATCACTTTAATGCATAATCTGATCTTATAGAATCTTTGCTTAATCGAGATACTTCGATAGTTTCTTCTCCTAAGTTTGATTCTCTTCTCGAGGAGTTCTCCGGTGAACTCGCTCATATCGATTTGATTTCTCCAGAAATTGATGAAGCCGACTTTGATCCAGAGGAAGAAATTCGTCTTGTTGAGAAATTGTTGTATGATAATTCATCTCCTCGACCTCCGGAAGAACTTAATACTGAAAATTATGATGTTGTAATTGAGTCTTTCTCTCCATCTCCTATCCCTGTTAAGGGTAGTGACTCTCCTATGGAGGAGATTGATATTTTTCTTGCTCCGGATGACTTGATACCACCTGGTATTGAGAATGACGACTACGACTCAGAAGAGGATATTCTTGAAGAATTGCTTAACAATGATTCCCTTTCACAGCCTGAAAATGAGTCATTCCACTTTGATCGTTATTATGATCCATCATCTCCGCGTCCTCTTACGAACCCACCGGATGATGATGAATTTACTTTGATGTTGAGCCCGATACAGGAATTTTGACTGTAAAAGTGGTGGATGATATTTCTGAACGTTATGTTCTTAAGCCTATAATTTTACCCACCAAACCCACCCTTTCTCTTTGTCCAGTGATTGACACTTTGCTTCCATTTTCATTCAAAAATAAGGACAAAGTTTTCAATCCTGGTATTCTTGCTTCAAAAAAGGAGAAATCTCCTCATCTCTTATCTCATCGGGGCTTTAAAGATTTCCAGCCCATCTCTGATTTTTCTGAACGCCCGATGATGATCTATGGAGAGGACATTCCTATCTTGGATGTTCCATTTCTCCATTTCTATCCTCCTTGACCAGCTCAAGTATGGGGGATCGAGTCAGGCTCAAGACTCGGTTAACAAAAATAAGCGCTTCGTGGGTGGCAACCCATGCTTATCCTAATATAATTATAATAGTAGTAATGAATAAGTGTGTTGTGAGGAGGCTCGCCTCTTCCTTTCTCGTGTTTTGTGGTTTGTGTTGTATGTCCAGGATTGCCCCGGATTATGAAGACTCTCGTGCTCGTGGTTTTGTCCTTCGTTCACTCGAGCTTCAATCCTTAGCATGATTATGGGAATCCAATATCCTAAATCTTATCGACTAACGTTTATCTTTGAGCATACTTAATAAACGGCTTTAGATTTACGTAGAGACCCTTCTTAAAACATTGAGGACAATGTTCATTTATAAATTAGTTTTAAGGTTTCTATAAAAATTTAAGGAAAAACACAAGAAAATACATATAATTAATAAATAAAAAGAGAAATAAAATAAAAAAAAATAAAAGGGCCATGGTCGACCAGTTCTAAGAAAAACAGGGGAAAACACATAAAAAAAAAAAGGGCCATGGTCGGCCGGTTCTAAGAAAAAAAAGGGGAAAAAGAATTTTATTTGGAATCAAATTATAATTGGTAATTATCTAGGACTCCTTATTGTAGGCTATAAATACAAAATAAATCCCAAACCCCCTCCCCCTTGCGTTTGACGACCGAACAGGAGAAGAAAAAGAGAAAAATTTAAGGTTTCTTTGCTAAGGTATTTTCTAATTCTTGTTTAATTCTAGTTAATTTTTAATTAATGTAATCTAGCATGATGGATTAGGGTTTTAAACATGTAATTTTCGGCTAGGGTTTGGATTAGGGTTTTATGTTTCTGAAATTTTATGATGTATAGATCATGTTTGATCATTCGTTTGATTGTTTTCATGATTGGGTTAGTCGGTTAGGGCTTGATCTTTAGATATAGTCGTTTTAATTTACTGCAAAATTTTGGTCAGTCTTGTAGAGGTCATAACTCATTCATAAAAATTCAAATAAACAATTTACAACATACTGGAGATAACCTCAGAGAGTCTACTTTCTAGCAAAGTTGGTCTCGTGAGTTTTTATGGTCGGGAAGTGGGTCAAAAGGTCGTTACAAAATCAGTGGGTAAAACTATGACGAATTTCAGTTTTGGTTTTGATTTTTCTAAAAATACTTAGACATCTAGTTAGAGGCTCTAAATCACGTGGAAGTTAGTTTATATATTGTGTGTGACCCCTGAATTTTTTCTAAGCATATAATGAGGTCTAAAGTGGTCATCTAGTGTCATACCTTTAGGGGGTCAAATTCTGGACGAATTCTGGACACTTTGGATTAATGAATTTTTAAAGGGTATTTGTAAAAGGGTAATGGCTTTGGGAGAGCTATGAGAGGTTCATAGGACGTATATGTAGCATGGTAAATTTTGGTTTGAATTGTGGAAGTGTTTAAGTGGTATGTTTAGGAGGCATAAGTGAGTATAAAATTCTGCTCAAAACTAGAAAATTTAAAGTGTAGCATTGAAGTGTAAATGGCATATGTAGGAGTTGGAAAAGGGTTAAATCAAGTATAGAACTATGGTAGATAGCTTAGATATCCATCATAGTTGAGGTTACATCATATTTTGTTTTGGAATGCCTAATTGTATGGTAGTTTTTATTGTGTGCTTAATTGTTAGATTATCGTAAGTGTTTGTGAAGCTTTTGTTGGATTCTTTTGGGAAGCTAAGCATCAGGTGAGTTTCATAGCCCCTTTTTCTTATGTTTTCTTGGGGTGAAAATGATGCAAAGAGGTTTTGAAATGTTTTAGTTACTGTGATAATGTGATTTAAATTGTGCATGGGCTATACGTGACTATTGTATGTTATGTGCTACTTGCTTTTATGGTATGAATTGTTGTGCTTGAGCGTGATCGTCTCATGGCATTTATGGATTTGAGTGGTAGTAAGCGTGATCGTCTTATTACTGTGAGTTGTTTGAGTGAGCGTGATCGTCTCATTGTTGTTATGTTTTGTGTGAGGATTGAGCGTGAACGTCTCAATGTGGATTGATGTGATTGCATGTTAGCTTGTATGATAGTACGCTGTATGTCCTGCTATGTTATGTTTTAATTATCACAGTAATTGGATTTAAAGGTTTGTTTGGAGTGTCTTAAACCTATGACTCTCACCAACCGTTGTGTTGACGTTTTTAAGCATCATTTTCAGGTGAGCTTCATGAGAATACTGAGGTTAAGAGAGGTGGCTAGAATGACCGCTAGGATTGCATTGGAGTTCGCTCCTGAGTTTGTTTATGTTTGTTGCATGATTTTGTTGAATGTTATTTGATTTTATTAGGATCGGGAGATATTGTTCTTGTATTGGTGAGACCCTTTTTCATTAATACAAGATGTCGTTCTTTTGGTTTTCGGTATTGTCATGACACATTGTGTCTTTATTACTTAGTTATGCATTTAGTGTTTCTCTATTATTGACACCATTGTGTTGTGATGATATCCATGATGTTACGCCTCGTGTTTCCGCCTTGGCGGGGTGTGACAACCGCCGCCAATTACCGTTGGATTTTCCTGCCTATAAATTTTACTCCACCCCTTGCTGAAAATCAATTCTCTTTGCACGAATTTTCCCACACTTCTTTCTCTCTCTAAAACCTTCTTTCTGTCACTAAATATCTTGATCACTAACATCTCTTGATCTTGTTTCAAGTGATCTAATCTCTTCTTCTCATCTCTTCCCTCTCATTCAAGTGCAAGAGAAGAACACTCGTATTCGCCAAGAAACGAAGTGTTGATTAGTGATCTCTCCTCTTTTCTTCTAAGTACCAAATCTCTATTGTAATTATCTTGTGTATTTGTGTGATTCGGATAGTGTGTAAATCCGATAGTGTAGATCTAGTGATTGTGTATTGATTGTGAAGTGGTAGATTGGTTCTAGCTAAGATTAGGACTCGACATTTAGCTTAGTGTCGGAAAATAACGTAAGCGACGTGTAAACGGTTTTCTCCGCCTAAAGGGAGCTTGTTGACATAGTGAAATCTCGAGTAGGATACTCGGGGAGTGGAGTAGGGCGAAGAAGAGCTTTGTAGCCGAACCACTATAAATCTTGGTGTCTTGGTTTGATTGTTCCTTTCCTTATCTCTTCATATTATTTAGTCATTGTTATTTAGATTTGTTTAAAATTGTTATATTGTTTGTTCTTATTGTGAATTGGTTAAAACATACAACTAAATCTACTATATTTTTGTTAAGTAAGTCTTGTAAAATTGAAAACGAACCTGTTAAACTATTCAACCCCGCCCCTTCTTGTTTCAATAGATGTTAAAGAAGTTGGGTTAGAAGATTCCAAGGCCATCCAAGACGCAAATGGTCTACGGATATCAAGCTCCACTAACGGAGATGAAGCCGACTCAGTGGATAGCTCTAAATATCGAGGTATGATTGGTAGTTTACTTTATTTAACCGCAAGTAGGCCCGATATCATGTTTAGTGTTTGCTTATGTGCTCGTTTCCAAGAAAATCCTAAGACTACCCACTTAGAAACCGTTAAGCGTATATTTAGGTATGTTAGAGGAACTACATATTTAGGTTTATGGTATTCGAAAGGAACTGGAGTAGAAACTGTAGTTTATGCCGAATCTGACCACGCGGGCGATTACGTTGATCGTAAAAGCACTAGCGGCGTTTGTACGTTCATGGGATGTTGTTTGACATCTTGGTTCGCTAAGAAACAAACGGCCCTTGCTATCTCCATGACCGAAGCCGAATACGTCTCCGCCGAGAAGGCATGTCAACAAGCACTATGGATGAAACAAGCTCTCATCGACTACGACATACGCCTCGATGACGTTCCGATTATGTGAGACAATAAAGGAGCCATCGACTTAAGTAGAAACCCCACACAACACTCTAGAACTAAACATATAGAAATCCGTCACCACTTTCTTCGCGATAACGTTCAAAGGGCAACATTTCTATCGAGAAAGTTGCATCTGAAGATAATATAGCCGATATATTTACTAAGCCTTTAAAACGTGAAGTATTTAATTATTTAAGATTAGGATTAGGAATGATGGAACTTATCATGGATAGTGATCCTCCATCATCTAAAAAATAATCGTAAACAAAAATCTAATAAAGCAATTAATCATTATTCAAAAGATGTTAATTCTCATTACAAGTTTCGATTACAAAACCTCCGATCATGAACATAATCGAGATTAGAATTTTACTAGATAAAGAAAATATCAATAAAATGACCATAGATATTTTCAAAGTCTACATGTATGGTCAATACATGAAATTACGAAATCGATTGAAAAAGGCAAAAAGAACAATCATCGAATTGCAACTCACACTTGTGTTGATGATGTTTTGTTGAGTCTAAATGTTCACAAATGCTTGTGTTATTAGCAATGGTCAAATTCATGCTAAAAGTTAACACACTCCTAGTAGGATCGACTACGTTGAAATTCCATCAGGAAATTCACGACAAGTTGCACGGTTCGCTCAAAACTTGGACGTCGACTCCAAAAATTATATCACATACTCCTAATAGTATATATAACACACTTCAATTTCCAAAAACACAACACCTTGTCTCAATTTGCTTTAAAATCAACTCTGTCTATATTTTTGGACACCTGCGCGTAACGGATCCACCATATGGGAGATCCATCCCTAATTAGGTAGATCCGTGAGTCTCAGAACGCGGGTAAATACCAGATTTTAAACAAATTGGGACCACATATATCATTATCTAAACACATACACAAACCAAAACACCAAAACCCTACATACTAAATCATAATAATAGGCAATTGGAGCAATCAATCACAAAGATCATCAACAAATCATTGATCTCAGACTACAATTGTAAGTGATTTCATCTTATTTTCATTGTAATTTTATGTCTAGGGTTTCGATTTTACACAAATCAAATAATTTGGGGGTTTTGATTTTTCATACAATTCTCACACAATTAGGACCAATATGTAGCAATGTATAACTACTATGATACTTAGAAAGCATAATTGAAGTGATTCACCAAAAATCAATTTTCGCAAAACCCCAAGTTATGATTTTTTTTAATAAAACCTCACTTCTAGGAATTTTTCAAAACAAGTGTTGTTTAATTACATTGTTAATACAACACAAAAACATTTTCTTCATGCATTAGGGCTCATGAATGTATCTACGAGGTGCTTATTTCATAAGCATTTTTCGTTCCATTCATCTAGAGCAATATCAAACATAGGTTGTGCATTAAGGTTTGCTTATTACTAGTATTATTGCTATTTTTCCTTTGTTTGAGTCAAGCAAACCGCACATCCACATTACGTCCATATAAATACACACTTAGAAATCACATTATATTTTATCTATGACTTTTCCTTATTGAGATCACTATAAATCATGTAGGCACCAAAATGCCAAGCGAATACCAACAAGATTACAAGAAAACACGTGCTTATGCTCCACAAATTTACAATGATCCCAACATGACCGAAGAACTTAGGGATATCTATAGGACTTTAGAGAGTAGGTATGTTCATGAAGGGAGAACCATTGACCCATCTTTCTATAGAGACCTTAGTGATGACTCCGTGGCTAAGTTTGTCAACATAGGTTTGGATTGCTTGCTTTCTCTAGATGAGAAAATTTGTCCTAGGTTTATCTATGAGTTTTACAAAACTCTTCATCTAAATAGAGACCCCTCCAACCATCTTTCAATTCAGTTCGTCATCAACAATCATCGTTTCAACATCTCTCTTGCTTAATTTGCCGAGTTTACCTCTCTTCCTAATCAAGGCATTTGTATTTACTCTGATGCTTGGGGTCTTGATGAACTTGAGAAAACCCTTGAGCAAATTCCACCTTACAACTCACGCCTACCAGCTATTGATGACATCCGAAACCTAATTCATCGAAGAACCATTCATGAAAAGGTAGACAAAGAGGGAAAAACCATCCACAAATTGCCAAACCAAATTTAAACCAATGAGCTCTTTGATCACCTTAGACCTTGTGAACTAGTCATTAGGAAAAATATCTATTCCGCCATAGGAAATAGAGACCACACTCAAGAAATTATTGCCTTGATGTTGTATTGCCTAGAAAACGGACAACCTTTTAACCGTGCCTACTTTATCTTTAGGAGGATGCACTTCTTTAGAGACCGACGAGACAAATTTCTACCATATGGCATGATCTTAACTCGTCTCTTTAAGAACCTTAAAGCAAATATGAAAAAACACCTCTTTGATGAACGTTATAAACTTGTCCCTAGGAAAATGTCCTCCCTTAAGGCAAAACATCCCAAAAAGCCTCCTCCCAAAAGAACTAAGAATGTAGAAAAGTCCAAGCGTGTCGAATTAACAACCTCATCATCAACCGAATCACCACCTTCGGATAACGGAGACTTGTCTAGTACTAAGCTTTCCCCTAGATCTTATAGTAGGGCTCTTAAGGATGACCCAAACACATCCAAGGAACAAAGGGAGACAAGAGGGATGTTCAAAAACTTGGGTAGAGCATTGCACAACTTTGAAGGATGTTAAAGAAGGGATGTCATTGAAGGAAAATTTATTTGTGAAACAATTTAAATGTCTAATTATTGTGACTTTGGATTATCAACTTGTAACACCTCCATTTTCACAATATAGCAGCGGAAGCTAATCTGGGGTATTACTTCATAGTACAACAGTCACAATCATAGAAAACGACTAAAAAGAGACGTTTTAAAAGATACGTTATCATTCATTAAAATCAGAGTTTTACAAAGGCAGGTCCCAAAATCTAGAAACATAAAATGTGAATGATAACAAGTTTTAGCCATCTTCAAGTTCATGCCACTCCATGCTATAAATTGCTCAATTACCTGGGATAAACATGCATAAAAAGGTTAAATGATACAGAAGACACAAATGTTGAGTGAAATTCATATGTTTACAAATTAATAGATGAATACAAGTCATAGCCCCCGGCTCCGCCATCTTAATTATACGAGCACAATTATTTATAGAAAACTAGTATTACTAGTGTTTTCATTATTGCTATCTAAAGATCATGGCACTCGCAAACGGCTTATGTATAGATATACCCAAATTGATTTTTTTTTGTAGCTTATATATACATAAAGATAGTGGCCCCCGGTGGTAGGTAATTGCCATATTACCTATGACATTTCAAATATATATAGTGCGTTCTGGCTTACCTTTCGGGGCTAACACAAACGGGGACCTTCGCCCATTCTGATAGATCTATCCACAAAATTTGTGTTCACTCGTAAGTGATTAATGGTCCATGATAATGAGGGTCTTTTGGCATAAAGTGACTTAGATCACAAGCAATAATATGATAGCATATATTTAGAAAACACTTGTATTCATAGTTTATAGCATGTATCCCCCTCACGGGTTTATGAAAACATTCAAGAGATTTAAAAGTGAGGCTATGAACTCACTAAGTCTTTGAAAAGTAATCACATTGTTATAAGATAAACGAGTATGTAAAAGAGTTTGTAAACAAGCATGTATCCCCCTCGCGGGTTTATAAAACATGTAAATAAGTAAAGGCGAGGTTATGAACTTCACAATATCGGTTTTAAGTACTTGTGTATATTAAAAACAATTAAGCATGTATCCCCCTCGCGGGTTTATAAAACATTCAAAAGATTGAAATGCGAGGCTATGAACTTCACCTGATAGGTAGTTGTAATAAATATTCCAAAATGAAAGCTGATGACCTTATCACAATCTTAACAGGGAAGGTTGATATAGCAAAATGATAGTAAACAGCCACGTCACGCAACCTGAGTAAATATGTCAAGTCTTAGGAAGATTGTACTCTAGAACTTTGGTTCTAAGAGTTTAATATTGTTATGAGTTTGATTGGAGATTTTGGAATTATTGTATCACCGTTCGGGCCATCATATTTCAGAAGTCATTCAGTAAACGTTTGAGGAGTCAGGGCACTTTAAATCGTAAACCCAGCAAACTCAGTCAGAACGTAATACCAAGATGAAATCCCTTAATATGAAGCTCCCTAGTATTGTGGTACGATATAGATTCGGGACAGGATTTTTAAAAAGCACATTGATGATGAATTATATAATAGTTATAACATAATCGGTTTTAAGCATTTTGCTCAATAATGGAAAATGATAGCACGTCAAAGCGTTAATTAAAGTTATGTCTTTTAAGGTTTTGAACAACATTTTTCACTTTTTCAAAATGTTACATTTTAGACCCTTAAGAATGAAAAATGGCAAAATATACCCTTGGAGTTTTCACTTTTACAAGTTTGGTCCTTCTAGTTTAAAAGATGTACAAAGTAAACCCTTGGTTCTATGGAAAGTGACATAATAGACCCCTAGTTATAACTTTAGAAATATGGCAAAAATAGTCCTTTGGACTTATCAGTTTTTTTTCAAAAATTATAGTATATACCCATTGCATAACAAATGTTTACAAAACAGGTCCAATCCATAATTAGATATTTATCATATGAAAAAGTAATTTATAGGTTATAGCTTATTAATATAAGCTAAAATATGAAGGTTTAACGTAACAAAAGTTCAAAATAACGATTCGTTAAGCCGGAAATCAAAACGGGTCGAATTAGGGTTTTTAACGAAAACGCGTAGGTTTTTAATTCAAATTCCTTCAAGAATCAATAAAGTAGTTATATTAACATTAGTTAAGATAGATTATAACAACATTTAACCATTATAACATTTAGATTAAAGAAAAACATAGAATTAGGGTTTATGGGTTCGGTTTTGGATCAAAATGGAAAAACGCCTAGAATTTTAGATTAAAAGCTTTAACATGAGTTCATGCATGATCATATGAACATTATATGAGTGTAGGAGAAGGTATGAAGATTATATAACTTGGGTTTGAGCTTTGAGAATTGAAAATGGAGGAAAACGGGTTGTATGGGTCGAAATGTACTCGTACGCCTAGTTTTTCTTCTTCGGGGCTTCAAGGCTTCAATCGATCTCTTCATTATTGTTCTTGGGACCTCTTAGGAACTTCTTGAGCAGAGATTTTCTGCTATTGTAGGTTATAGAGAGAAGATGTGGGGGATGAGTTGAAATAAAGGGTGGTGTCCCTTTTTTATACTCGAAATCCCCTTGGAGGCCCAAGACTGTAACTAGAGAAAGTCTTGGACAATGTAAAGCGTTAGGGATTGATCGTCGATGAGCTCGGGTGTGAAAGTAGCAAGGTAGGAGTGATAAGAAGTGTTGTTTGGTTCTTGGTGGTACCGAGGAGTAAAAGAAGGAGACAAAAGAGGAAGGATGTGGAGTCTTGGTGATCCAAGATGGGAGCTTAAGCACCTTGTAAGCTGCTTAGGCATGAAGGAGGTGCATCATGGAGGTGCTTGATTACATGGTTATATCTTAAAATGGGTCAAAACAAGAGAAAAGGTGTCGCAGGTTCGAATAGGGCTCGGTTAGAGTTTTCTTGCTCATTTTTCAAGTACATTTGATTAGTAATGATAGATTATGGATTACAAGACTTATATTAAGGGTTTACAACAAGATTTGATTAGTGGTTCGTGTTTAAAATGGGTGAGAATAGGTAAATAGGTCGCGGTTTGGAATTAGGGTTCGATTAGGGTTTTTTTGATTCAATTCGTGTACATTGTTGTAAAATGGTGAAATGATGATGGAATGTTGGATTGTAAGGTTCGTTAAATTATGTATTTACAACTTATTTGAGTAATGGCTTGGGTTTACAATGGATAAAAAAACCAACAAACGGGTCATGGTTTAGTATTTAGCTTGGGTTAGGGTTTCTAGGTTTTAGTTCATGAAATCTTATGAAATGGGGATGATTATAGAATGTAAATGAAGTGTATGACTTGCTTGCAACTTGTACTTAATGGATTGTACAAGATTCTTAGGAAAACAGGGGAAAATGGCTATTTTAGATGATATGCATTAATGACTTATACATTATGCTTTATAGGACTTGTACATTGACTTGGAGGGAGTTTATATTTCAATTGAGATGTTATATTACTTATACATATGCTTTAGTAGCTTGTGCATTTCATTTGATATTAACTTTACATGATTAGGGTTTTAGAGGTATACGATAACGGTTTAAAGCCTGTCTTGATATAACGTTTCAAATTGTACATTATATGAGTAATGTACTTTGTAAAAATGATATTAAGATATTGACTTGACATATTATGATGTTTGCTTGACATATATGATTGTCATAGGTAGATTGCGTGAGCTTGTTAACTTTAGTTATGCAAGTTACGTTGCATAATAAGAGATTAAAGCAAAAATTTCCCCGTGAAAAAGTAATATATTATATAACAGAGAGATATTACATTGGTGAAAATTTTGGGTTGTTATAGTCCCCCAACCTTATAGAAATCTCGTCCCGAGATTTAGTTAAATGATGGAGTGTAAATGTTCAGAGATTTATTCATATGAAGATAATATGAAGTAAGGGATTTTGTTAGGAATTAAAAGTCTTTTTAATACTGTTAAATATTAATGCTACTAGTCAATGATAAAAGAGAAGTTTCAACTTGAGACATTAATGTTGATTGAAGACATTAATGATGATTGAAGGACTTTATGGGTTGAAGATTTTAGGTTGATTGAAAGACATTAATGTTGATTGAAGACATTAATGATGATTAAGGACTTTATGATTGAAGACTTTCTTGAGGTGATTAATCTTGATTGAGTGAGTTACATTGATTATGAAAGTTTGAATACATTTGATTAATGTTGACCACATAGTTAGAAAACATATTGAATAACTTAATTATGGTATTTCACATATGGTGACTAGTTATGTTAGGAAAAATATTGTTAAACTCTATGGGCTTCTTGGTTTATTAAAAGAAGGGTCCAGGGTATAGAGTTAGTAGATGAATTCAATAGTTCATATGTAATAGAAGAGATCAACATAGTATTTCTAATAGAAATCAATAAGCATTCATTCGAAGTTAGTTTAAATTTGTTCTTCTAGTACTTGTGTTAAGATTTGCATTAGCACATAGTATTCATAGTCATTGTCTCTCATATAGTTAATTTGGATTTATTCAAGTTAGCTATTGGCTTACAAAAGGCTATATAGATCCAACACAAGGACCTACAAGTGGTATCAGAGCCAATAGAGGGACTCTGAGTAAGAAGAATCACAAAGAACCACAGACAAACACCCTACTTCAGATCTTTACAAAATGTCTCAACCTGCTAATGATGAATTCTCACAACATCTCAGTGATGAAGAATCAAACCATGAAGATGCATCAGACACTGGTGCTGCACCTAAACAACAACAACAGGCGATTCCTCAAACAACTGCTATCTCAAATATCAAACTCCCAATTCTGAAGAAGGAGGAGTATGATATATGGGCTATGGAGATGGAGCATTACCTTAAGTACATTGACAATGATGTTTGGAAGGTAATTCAGAATGGAAATTCAAAGAAGAGAATCTCAACTGGAAAAGATGGTGTTGTTAGAATACTTCCACCAGTATCTCCTGCAGAAATTCATGCTGTTGAAAAGGAAAGGAAGGCAAGAACCATCTTACTCATGGCTATTCCCAAGGAACATCTGAGAAGATTTCATGGAATGGATGATGCAAAAGAAATTTGGGAAGCCATAAGGACTAGGTTTGGTGGTAATGCAAATTCAAAGAAGATGCAGAAAGCTGTTTTAAAACAACAGTTTAAAAGAGACTCTTTTTATCAAGATCAAGGAGCTGGAAAGAAAGAGCAGAAACAGAACTGTTTGCTGACAATGGGTGATGGTGTTGTCAATTGGGGAGAACATACAGTAGAGGAAGAAGAGTCAAATCATGCACTCATGGCAATCAGCTCAAGTAATGAGGTATCATTATGTTCTAAAACTTGCATTGATTCATATAATAAGCTTAAAACACTGTGTGATGAACAAATGAATCAGTTAGGTGATCAAGAAGCACAAATACTTGCCTATAGTCAAGCTGTTAAGAAACTAGAAGCTCAACTTGTTACTTTTCAAAAACAACAACTTTCTCTAAATGAAAAGCTTACATTTCAGGCTAATGAAATATATGAAAAAGATGAAAAGCTTAAAAGATATAGGAGAATTGGAATGAAAGTTGTAAAAGAAAAGGAACAATTGCAGAAAACATTAGATTCATGGAAAGACTCTTCCAAGAATCTTTGGAGATTAATTAATTCTGGCATGAGTTCAAATAATAAACTTGGCTTAGGGTATGAAATACAATCAAACAATGAGGTTCTAAGTTATGAGGAAGAAATGAATTTCTCTGTTTTTAATTGTTCAAAAGAGGATTCAGTTGGAAAACCTTTGTACAGTAGATTTATAAAAACTAATGATTTTAAAGGTGTTCCACATCCCTTAAGTGGAGATTATACTCCTACACCACAAGAAGAAATTGATGAGTCTTTATATGTTTATGGTAAAAAGGGACCTCAAGAGCCTGAACCCAATGTATCAGATGATAGATCCAGTAAATATTCTACCTGTCAATCTAATGACAGTGCAGAATCTATTGGAACTTCCTCTGAACATTCTGTTGATCTTGAATATGATATTTCAAGAGTACCTTCAAAAGTGTATGTGTCTAAACCTATTACAACAAATGAAAAAGGTGTGTCTGGCCCAAAATCAAAAGAGGTTGAACCTAGTTGTGTTTCACACATAAAATCTCCTAGACAACCAATCAAAGATCAATCAACACCTAAAGTTAATAGGAAGAATTGGAATGCTAAGATGGAAAGAGAACTAGGGGAAGGTTACTCTTTCACAAAGAAGAAATGTTTTGTTTGTGGTAGCCTAAGTCATTTGATCAAAGATTGTGACTATTATGAAAAGAAAATGGCAAGAGAGGCTGAGTTTAAGAAACAAAGGGTTTTTAATACTGGTAATGGGGTGGCAAAACCAGTATGGACTAATGCAAACAAATGTTAATTATGTTAGGCCTAGAGTTAATACTAGCAGTTCTAATGTTAAAACTGTTAGATCTAGACAGGCAGTACCTATCAAGACCTTAAACAACTTTAGTCTAAAGTCCTCAGGTGAATCAACTTAAGCTAAGAAGGCATTTTAACAAATTCTATTCACTGTAAGTAGACCCATTGTTAGAAATACAACAAGAATGACTTATTCTCATGCTATAAAGGGAAATTGGGGAACTGCTGTTAAGACCTCAGTAGGTTATAATTGGAGAAAAACAAGACCAAACTCCAATTATGATAGTAGATCTAATTTTTATTTAGAAACTGTATATTTTTAGAGATCAAAGCAATAAGTCCGCAATGGCTTGGGTCCCTAAAGAGAAACTAATATATTATTTATTATATAGTTAGGGTTGCAGTACCAAATGTTTAGTTACTATCAGGTTATTAGTTACTGTTAGTATTGAGTTAAGACTATTAGTTATACTCCAAAAACTGCTTAGTATATTTACTGTAGGTGAGTATTGAACAAAATGTTATGGATTCTGTTTCTTTGTTGTTGAATAAACTTTTTGCAGGTAAGAAAAGTCTTAAATGAATCTGTTATGAAATCCCTAGTTTTTAGGGATGGATATTGAGATAAGATTGCCAACGTTGAATGAAGTCTCAAGGAAATTAATGTTGTTGGTTCATGATTGGGTGCAAGATTAGTACTGTTTGTGTACTTAATACTGCTAGCTTTAAAGATTAATGCTGCTAGTTTTACCCGATATCGGACAACACACATTTTGGTTCTCAGATGATTTAGACAAAACTGAATTACTTTCAGTTTGTTCTTAACTGAATTTATTATCAGCAAGTTTAAATGGAGATGAGAAGGTTTGTTAAGTGTTGGTTTAATCACCACACAACAAATGGTCATCAGTTCACCATGCTTAATAGGCATAAGAACTGGCTAGTCCATAAGCAAACGGCTTGTGGTAAAGACTTCTCAAATCCGTTTATGGTTGACAATTTACCAAAAATTGTAGGGTTCTCAACTCACCTTGCTTCATGGTTAAGAGTTGGCTAGTCCATGATCAAACAGTTCTTGGTAAAGACTACTCAAATCTATTGATAGCTGATAGTTTGCTAAAAACTATATGGTTTATCAATGCACCATGTTATGGCAATGAAGCATTGGCTAGTCCAAAAGCAAACGGCTTTGGTAAAGACAAGTCAAATCCGTTGATAGTTGGTAGTTTACTCAAAACTACAAGGTAATCAATTCACCTTGTTGTTAACAATAAAGAATTGACTATCCCAGAGCAAACGACTACTGATAAAGGATAAACAAATCCGTTTATGGCTGGTAGTTTGCCAAAAACTACAAAGCCAACTTAGTTGGATTGTTGCTGATAAAGATGGATAGCTAAAGATGTTGATTAAGATGGAAAGTGTTTAAAGATCAGATCAAGATGTGTTAAAGTGTTTGGATACATCCTCCAAGAACTTAAGAAGATTAACCTAAAGAAACATGAAGTTAAACAAGTTCAACAATCATGTTTAGGGGAGGATTGTTGGGAATTAT
>BQNB010124989.1:7966-19846 GCA_026074375.1 Tanacetum coccineum
GAATTAACTACCCAATTAATTACTAATAAGACTAAGATCCAACTTGACCTCCCACTTATTACCAGAGGTCTGACCAACGTGTAAACAAGTAGGGCAAGAGGTAAGCGACGAGCGTTAATTGCATAGAATACAACTCTTAGTTTTATGAGATTTATAACATTAGTAAATCATATAGAAATGTCAAATGCATATTTTGTCTCATCTTATGCCTTGGATCCGAGGTCTGACCAGGTAACTCGATTTAAGTCAACCAAAAAAGAACATCGAAAATTAACAAAAGGTCTGACCAATAAAAAAAGTTTGCCATGGGTTGGAAAGGCCCTGAGGTCTGACTAGAGAAGTCAATCCAAATGCACGTGTTCTTAATTTGGCTGGCATAGACATAAAATTGCACATAGGGGTATACACATAAATATGACAAAATCGTGTACAAAAAGCATACAAAACATCTTGTAGCATAAGTTAAGAAAACATTTTGTTAACTTTTTTGATATAGACATCATTCTGTCAAATGTTCTCGATAGCTCCATTTTGGACGCACAAAGAAGCGAAAAAACAGGTCAGCGCGAAGCATATTAAAAACCTGACTTTTTTTGGGAAGCTTAAGCAACCCGCCTTAAACTTCTCTTATAGTTTGTCCATAATGTTGAGTCGTACTTCCAATTGACTAATGATGTGTTAATGTTAAGAAAACACTTTGTTAACATTAGTTTTATATATGCCAATATCGCAGGAAGCATTACAAATCGATCAAACCCTATATTGTACTTCTGCATGTGTCTGAAGACACAAGTTCTTCCAATAATTCCCTCATATGTCGAAGCATGTAGTGGGGCGGGAGAAGATTAAAGATCAATTTAACCCTACAAGTTCACTAAAACCAAGATCAATTAAGCCATGGTGCAATAGTGATACATCATATGATAAAATCATATAAAAACTAAAATTACTCAAGAAATCAAATTTCATAGTTTAATAATGTCCGTATTAAATTTTTCCAAAAACCCTAGTTTCACAAATAACACATAACTGGTCACAATGAGTATGCTTACGTGTGTAATATTAGACATGTTCAATTTAAATTTCTCTATAAGTATTAGTCCATTTTTAGAGTTTCATAAAGTCCCTTTGCAAATATTGACCAATCACATGGCATATCACATATAAGCAATTAAAACAGACAGAAAAATGGTGTAGAAGTGAAGACAAACTTTTATATTGAAAGCAGTAAATCATATAATGCCTCGGGTTCTCAAAAGAGTTCCTAAAATGGAGAACCAAAAAACTCTCACTAGGTTTTCTGCTAAAGTACCTAGATCGTCACATCCATCATATAGCATGATTGCGTGAGTCTTAAGGCTGAGATGAATCAAGAATAGAATAACATGGAAGCTTAATTAACTTTTAATTTTAATCTATTCTTCTTATTATCAAGTAACATTAGTATTGATTCTAGGTGTTTATTCATTATTTATGGCAAGGATTGCATATAGTTGCCATAATTTTCTAATAAAACAATAAATAAATCAAGATTTCATGCAACCCTAGCATGTTTAATATGTGTGTAACCCATAAAACACCAAACGTGTCACACCCACAAAATTGGACTGCAGCGGAAAGGTAACATTAGGGTGCGATGTCATGGAACAAGAAGTACAAGTAACTGAAAACGACCTCAAAATGAGACATTTTAAAATACATTTCAAAATATTTTCCATTCGATACATTAAAACATCAGAGTTTACAAAAGAGGTCCCAACAAGTTTAACAATAGAAATGTTTTCAAAAGTAAAGTTTTATCAAATGTGATCAAATGTAGAGCCTTTAAAATATATTCGTGCGGCTTCCCTCTGAGCAATATACATGAAAACCTAAAATTAAAACATGTTAAAAGTTAACACAATGGTTGAGTGAATGCATAGGTTTATC
Organism: Tanacetum coccineum; assembly: GCA_026074375.1. Classification (NCBI taxonomy): domain Eukaryota; kingdom Viridiplantae; phylum Streptophyta; class Magnoliopsida; order Asterales; family Asteraceae; genus Tanacetum; species Tanacetum coccineum. The sequence continues at coordinate 9,896 of BQNB010124989.1, forward strand.
AATAAAAGAGTGGACCACAAGATTTAAGTAATAGTAGACTACGAAACAAATTCAGTAGTCCAAATCATGTATTATTGCACTAAGCTCATGACCCCAAAACCTTAACTAGTTTTGTGCCCCAGGTAAGTATAGGATGCATGCCAACAACCTAAAAGTTCATCACAATGTTAAATGCACCATGGTCAACTTGTGACTAGAAATTCAAGTTGGGGATTGTCAGTCCCGATAGATCTATCCATAACACTCGCGCTTACTACATTAGCAATTAACGGTTCATGATTGGTAGGAACTTAAATGGAAATGTGGTAACTTAGGCAATAATCTGGATAGCATACAATTTAAAAAACTTGTGTCAAATCGTAAAACAAGCATGTAATTTCACCCCGTAAAGTTTTCAAATAATTAGGTAGTAGAAAAAAGGGGCTATGAACTCACCGAAAGCAAAAGAAGATCAGAAGGTAAATGGATCCTCAGACGTACGAGGACTTCTAAGTACCACCTAAAAGATGTGGCGCGACTTAGACCGATAAAGTAAAGTTTAATGAGTAAAAACTAACAAAAGTTCATAAGACGTGTTTCCAAATTAAGCATGGCATTGTGTAAGGTTTTTACAAAGTATCGTTTACCCAAAATATGATGAACAAACTGACCTAATATGAACTTAAACATGTACTCATTGTCACCCTTTAACATCCTAGTTCATTAACGTTTTTATTCCCATTTACCTTAATTTTATAAACCTCTAATTCCTAATCCGTAAATGCTAAAAACATAAGGGTTTCGCCCACGGAAAGCATTTTGAGTCTATTTTCTAAAAATGCAGGCCTCATATCTTTAAATGTTCTAGAACCATGTGAAAAGACTAATTTACCCTTGGTCATTGAAAACAGATTATTTCCAGAATTTTAACCCTTCACGAAAACGGACATAAATCGCAATCTATGATAGCTATTAAAGTGTGGACAAGTGTAGGTATGAGGTCTATGTGTCCTTTACAGAGATCAACCTTTTAATACAACATTTTAATGTAAAAATAATGGAGTTATACTCCTTTTCCCAACAGTGATCCAGATTTGCCTATTTTTAGTAAATCGGCCATATCTCACTCATCCGAAGGAGATACGGCTCCATCCAATTCACCACATGTACCTTAAACATATGCCAACATGTCTATCTAATTTTTCAGGTGCCACATGACCAAAAATATTTCGTACTTTATCCATCTAGCTACTGATGTAAAACTACCTCAACTCTACTTTACCAAAACCTAGTCTAACAAGTTTTTGTCTCATTAAAATTTTTTACAATGCCATACCATTTTAATCAAACTCTTATATATATCAAAATACATATTTTACAGAAAACAAAAATCAAATATGAACTCATTACAATAGGAAAAAATAGAGAGACAAAATAGAAGCTTACAAATACAAAAGTGACTAGTAAAATCAACACCACTCTTACTCCTTGTTCTTATAAAAATTTTATCAACAAAACCAATAATAACTCCAAACAAAACACAAAAATCTCAGCCACCATACTCCATTTTAACCCAAACAATAACCACTTTCAACTCTATAATAAGTCTTGCAAAGATTCACCAAAACCAACCAATGAAACCCAAACTCAAAACCATCAAATTCAACTACAACAACATCATTATTCCATGCACCAACCCTTCAAAATAACTCAACAAATCAGCCCATACACTTAAGAAATATGTGATCTTGAAGAGATTAAACCAAAAGCACTACATTAGTATTGATAAACTAACAACTAGCTATAAACCTTTAACACTAGATTTAGTTTACTTGGAAAAACTTTATGCATATGGTAGTGGTTAAAGCCCATGGAAAAAAGGAAGAGAACAAGGTGAATTTTGTGTTTTGGTGGAAGAAGTATGTGATACTTGAAGTGAGGTTATTGTTTAAGAATCCAAGACATTCAAGGTTACATGCCAAGTGCCCCATTAGATGATAATAGTGGGACACTTAAGAAAACCACTACCATTATATGGTAAATGTCATAAGTTTATAAACTTTTGTGTTAAATTTGGTATAAGTAGGTATTGTTTAGGCTAATTGGTAAAAACGTAAAATATTACAAGAGTTTAGGTGGAACCACGAAGCGAAAACGTATATAATAAAAATAGAATTACATCATATGAGATACTTTTCTGGAATAATAAATTACATAGAGCACGTACACTAATATTTAGTCCAAGGCCGGGTTCACTTTTAATAAACATTTTATTAGGAACGCGAGACAACCTATTCGGTTAATCAAAAAATAATTTTTTTTACAAGTATGGATTAAAATAATGATCTAGAATTTACGGGGTATATAATGAGAATATTTAACTACATGGGACCCGCAGATGGATAAAAATCCTAATTACGGCTCAAGCCTAGCTATGAATGCAAAATAATTTATTCGGTAAAACCGTAAAAAGTGAAACTTTTCTCAAGAGTAAAATAAACAATAGAATATGGATTAAGATAATAATCCTGAAAAATACAAAATGTCACAGCCTTTCCACCTTAAGGGAGCGTCGTCCTGGTGCTCAATTTGTCTTATTCGCCGTCGGTTTACTTGTGAAGAGATGATGATACCTGCTCTTGAATTGGTTATCGTGCTTACATGGGAACTCCAGTCCTCGTTGTGAATTTCAACAAACTTTGACTAAGGGAATACAATTCTGACTTAGCTATTTGACCTCATTGTCTATTACCTCTACAGGATCCTCGATAAAGCGTAGCATGTTGATCAATCGAATTTCGTTTAGCGGAATTACAAGGTTTTCACTACGTAAACATTTCTTTCAATGCAGGGGCTAAAGCTCCTATCTTCAAATTATGCATCAAAACATGTTCGAGGGATTCAATAAAACAATTAAGCAAGGTAGCAACAAATATCGAATAAATAATAGTTAATACATAAAATGTCTTCGATGTGTATGTCGGTACAGATCAGTTGTTATGAATAACCTTAATAAAAGGATTGAATATCTGTATTGACTAGCAGTCAAGTGAAAATGAGAAATTAATAAATCGTATTGATAATCAGAGAATAATATGTCAAGTAACAATACATATCAAGATCAAAAAATGAGTTTCTGTCGATAAACAATGTGAATGGAGGGATCGAATAAGTTACTAATCTTCAAAGAAAGTGAATGCCAATACAAAGAGGTTATAATGAGTTTAGTATTTAAGGAACGGAGAATCCAAAAAGGAAGATTAAATATTTCTATGAATAAAGAATCAGATGACAATAATTAATGCAACAAAAGAGTCAGTAGATCATAAAAATATGTTCATAGAATTGTAAGGAAATCAATGAGTACACGAAGAAAAAAGATATTACGAGTATGTAAGATACAAACATGTCAACGAATTAAGAGCATATGTAAGAATAACATCCGTGTAGATGTACTAATGATCAAAAGGATAAATATAGAAAATGATCTGTATAACAAATTACGAATCAAAGAAGTAATGAAGGATCATTTGTATAAATAATCAAGTAAACAAAGAATCAATTGAACATAATAAAGGTAGACTAGAAGTAGATGTCAACAATATCAAATTACAATAATGTTTAAAAGAAATGAACTTAAAGAATAATAAAAGACTATAGAGAGTCATTCGTGAAGTTAACCGATGCGATGAGGGTATTAATACTAATAGTCGAAAGAGGCATATTTCAAAGAAAAAATATGTCAAATATGTAAAATGATACAAGTGAATTAATTGCGCGAACAATTAATTATTTAAAGGGGGTTAATGCCAAATGGCTAAAACAAGCACACATGAAGGAAATGGTATATCAAGGATGTTAAAACGGGATAAGAGAAGTTAATTGTACAAACAATTAATTATTAAAGGGAGTGGATATATCCGTACCACAAAGTAAACAATACATCAAAAGTTTTCAAAGAAATTCTTTAAACAAAAAGGTCATCATTAGCTATGATGGTTGAGATTCTCTTTTCGGAGCAGGGTTGTGTGTGGTGTTGTTCCTAATTGATATTCTAGTCGTAAGACGTGACCTTCATTAGCGTTGTTTGTCTCAATGGTCTTTATGCGTGATTAGTTCTTATTTCGCTCTAGGAGATAGAGTACGTTAGCCATATGTCGAGCTATAAGTCGCTTAATAGAAACTGAACTTTAGCAATTGTCTTCTTAGTAGCATAATTATCCAAAATCACAATGGAGAAAAAGAGAAAAAGAATAAGACGTTCATGAGCCGTGTTCCAAGAGTAAGTGCTCTAAGATGACACGTACAAGGTGACAAGTTAATTGTCATATTCCAATTAGTCAGCATGCTCCTATGCAGTAGGTTACGTGATGACGTAATGCGTTACAAAAGTACGAGGCGAGTGTTCAAACTCAGAGTCGATTGGTAAAATAACCAATGAGATAGACAAACTATGTCGAGTTTCGATATCATCAAAAAAGAATTAAGTAAGGTCTTGAAAAAGTTTTGGAGATCATCGTATCACTCATGATATCTTGAAATAAATAAAACCATCGTGTCACTCAAAATGTCTTAGAAGAGGTTTAGTATTTATACCGACGACCGTTATATAAAATATAGACTCACTCTATAAAGTAGACACAAGTGACCGTAAATAGTCAACATTTATATAAATTACTTTTATATAAATAGATAGTGATACTTTTAATGATAGGCGTAAAAGATCGAAAAGAAAGTTAAGTATTATATAATCATTATCTATATAATACTAATAGTATTGCTTGAGGGAGTAAATATAAGCAACCAGGAAGTATGTACGCACTGATATCGAATATATCGAGGAAAGACTCTTAATTTTCAAAAATAGTCATAGTATAGGTTTTGAAAACAACTCAGTTCTCTATGACCAGTGCTCTGCTACCAATTTGTCACACCCCAAAATCGAAATGCAATGGAAAGGTAACATTGGGGTGCGATGTCATGAAACAAGAAGTACAAGTCACGAAAAATAACCTCAAAATGAGACATTTTAAAATACATTTAAAAATATTTTCCATTCGATACATTAAAACACCAGAGTTCATAAAAGAGGTCCCAACAAATTTAACAATGCAAATTTAAAATATATCCGTGCGGCTTCCCTCTGAGCAATATACCTGAAAACCTAAAATTAAAACATGCTAAAACTCAACACAATGGTTGAGTGAATTCATTGGTTTATCAATAAAAGAATGGACCACAAGATTTAAGTAATAGTAGACTACGAAACAAATTCAGTAGTCCAAAACATGTATTAATGCACTAAGCTCATGACCCCAAAACCTTAACTAGTTTTGTGCCCTAGAGAAATATAAGATGCTTGCCAACAACCTAACTGTTCTCACAATGTTAAATGCACCATGGTCAACTTGTGACCAGAAATTCAAGGCGGGGATTGTCATTCCCGATAGATCTATCCATAACACTCGCGCTTACTACAATAGCAATTAACGGTTCATGATTGGTAAGGACTTAAATGGCAAATGCAGTAACTTAGGCAATAATATTCAGGCAATAATTTAGATATCATACAATTTAAAAACACTTGTGTACAATAGTAAAACAAGTAATGTTCAAATCTTACTGTTTTCATATATATATAGGTATTCAATGGTCACAAATCATGTAGTAAGCAAATCAAGCTTTAGTAAATTCATGAGTAAACAACCATGTATTAAAAGTCATGTAGTAAGCAAGTAAAAGCTTTAGTAAAAATAGTCATGTAACGCTTATGTAGTAGAAACCAATGAGTTTAATTGGTAAAACGAGCATGTATTCTCACCCCGAAAACAGTTTGTGAAAACCATTAAAAGAGAAAAGGTGGGACTATGAACTCACCGAAAGCAAGATGGGATCAGAAAGCAAGTGGATCGACGTTCATGCGGAAACCTCTAAGTACCACCTAAAAGATGTGGCGCGACTTAGAACGATAAAATATAAACCAATACGTAAAAATAATATAAGTGTTCATGAGGTGTGTGTTTCCGTAACTAGTATGGCATTGCATTTAGGTTTTACAAGATATCATTTTCCCTAAAATATGACAAACAAACTGACCTATTATGTACTTAAACATGTATCCATTTCTCCTTTTACAACCCTAGCTTATTAACGTTTTTGAATCCATTTTCAAGTTTGAAACAATCCGATTTTTGAATTTACCCCAACTTTATGAACCTCTAATTCTTAATCCGTAAATGCTAAAAATATAAGGGTTTCGTCCACGGAAATCATTTTGAGTCTACTTTCTAAAAATGCAAGCCTCATACCTTTAAAAGTTCCAGAACCATGTGAAAAGACTAATTTACCCCTGGTCATCCAAAACAAAATATTTCTATATTTTTAACCCTTCACGAAAACGAAAAAAATCAAAATCTATGATAGCTATTAAGGTGAGGCCAATTGGAGGTGTTAGGTCTATAAGTACTTTACAAAACTCAACTTTTTAATCCTACAATTTAGTGTAAAAATATAGACTTATACTAACAGTGGTCTAGATTTGCTTATTTTTAGTAATTCGGCCATATCTTACTCATCCGGAGGAGATACGACCCTATCCAATTAACCACATGTACCTTAAACATATACCAACATTTTTATCCACTTTCCTAGGTACCTCATGACCAAAAATATTTTGTACCACACCCATTTAGCTACTGGTCTAAAACAGTCCTATGAACCCTTTATAAAATCAATCGAACCAAGTTTCTTAGCCCAAAATATATATGTACAATGCCATAATTTGTACAAGAAATCAATAAAGTATACAAATACAATATAAACTCAGAAATTACACGAAAATATAAATAATTTTACAAGAAAAAATAAGAAGAAACAAATGGATAAAAATCTTACAAAGTAAGAAAATGATGAATACAATTAAATCAACCAAGCTTGTACTATCTTCTTCCACCCAAGCAAAGCCTAACCCAACCAAATATACTTGTAAGAAACCTTTTAAACTATAAGAACACTATATTGATCCATGAAGAGTATAAACTAAAACCCTTGAATAAGAGGCTTCTTTGATGATTTGTGTGAATAAAATCAAAAAATAACAACTAGTCTTGAAACCCTTTCATTCTATATAATATTTTAGCAAGAATCAAAGATGAATTGGTGTTGATGAAGTGAGGAGGGGCTGTAAAAGAGAGGAAAAGATAATGAAAATTCTTTTGGTGTAACTATGAGAAAAGGGATGAGATATTATGGTAGATTTTTGGCATGCAAAATGATCTAACATGTGTCTTAAGACACTATAAGATTTAGCCACCTCATGAGATGATGTGGTGGTTTAGTTAAAGTATCTTTATTAATTGGTATTATTTGGCATTCAGGGTATAAAATTTAGAATAAGTGGGTACTTTTTGGACCAACAGGTATAAACGTAAAATATAGCAAGAGTTAAGGTGGAACCATGAAACAAAAACGTATAAGATAAAAATAAAATTATATCATATGAGATACTTTTTTGAAATAATAAATTACCTAGAGCGCGTAGACTAATATTTATTCTAAAGTCGGGTTCACTTTTAATAAACGTTTTATTACGAACGTGAGATAACCTATTCGGTTAATCAAAAAATAAATTTTATTCCAAAGTAAATTAAATAATAAAGTATGGAATAAAATAATGACTTAGAATTTACGGGGTATATAATAGGAATATTTAACTACATGGTACACGTAGATGGATAAAATCCTAATTACGGCTCAAGCTTAGCTAGGAACGAAAAATTTCTAATCGGGTAAATAATAAAACGCATGATTTTACTCAAAAGTAAAAATAGAATTAAAATACGGTTTAAGATATTGACCTTGAAAAATACAAAATGTCAAACGCATGCAGCCAACCCGGGATTAAGGGAATCTTGTCTATCAAGTAGGTACGTCGCCATATTAGGGTGAATAACTAAATTGATTATGGTAATAAGTTCAGTACATAATATAGGGTACAATGAATATTTTAGAAGCGGGCTTGAGCCCAATAAACTAATATGCCGACTAACAATAAGTTCCTTGTTTAATACAAAAGCATTCATATAAAGTCCAAGGCTTGCCGCAAGTTATAGGTTACACATTTCAGTTGTATTTTAATAGGGTTATGTCCATAAATAGCCCACAAACTTTCTCAAAATTCCACACTTAGGTAACGAACTTAGAAAATTACTATTATCACCCACGAAACCAGCTACCACTTGTAGAAATAGGCAATATTACCGTTTGGTGTCAGCAATTAGGGCCCACTTTTTTTCCTATATGACCCATATCCAATAGTCTAAACTTAAAAATTTAAGCACCAGCTATATGTAAGCAAGAACATATATTTAATCAACATACAAACCCATCTAAACATAGAAATTTCATGAAAACACAAACACAAACACATCTAAACTTAGAAATTTCATTTCTTAACATAGAAATTTCATTCCTAAATTAAAATTAGGTTTGATCAGCTAATACATGTCAGAGTGCCTAAAAATTAGCATAAGATTAACATAATATTGTTTTAACTACCAGATGAAATAAAAACAAGTTGATGAAATGCTTTCATTAGCTTCCACCTCAAACCTTTATTTTCCCCTTTGCTTTGTCTGCACAACTTACAGGTTTCTTTACTCTAAACGACCTTTTCACAATACAATTCCATGTTTCAACATTTACTAGCCTAAGCATGCAATTCTTGATTGGAACAGGGCTTTTGACAATGAATGTTGGAGTTGGCTTCTTTGGAGTTGCTTCTTTGGTCTTTGTACTTTTTTCCCTCGAGACTTGGAAAACATGAATTTTAGAATGTCCTCGTCTTTGGTATCATCGTACCATTTGAGCAATTCTTTTGATGGCCCCTTGCTGGACACAATGTCCTCTGAGCTACTGCTCTCAAAGTTGCTGCTTTTCGAAGAGCTGCTACTTTCCGAAGAGCTGCTGCTTTTCGAAGAGATGATGCTGTCAGAACTAATCATAATGATTTATGTAGTAAGAAAAAAATTAAGAATAGATGTGAGTCTGTATTCTATAACAACTACTTGCTATCTATGTGAGTCTATATTTTATAACAACTTCTATCTATCTAGTAAGCAACAGCTTACCTTGTATATGTAAGCAACAATATACGTAAGAAGCAGCTTCTATCTATCTAGTAAGCAGCAACTTACCTTCTATATGTAAGCAACAACCATATGTAAGCACAAGCTTATCTTCTTTCTACATGCATTATACTTATAAATTCACAGAATGTGTTGTTCATATCCAAATAAACCCTAGAAGGACACACAAATACACTAATGAACTCATTAACAACACCCCTGTGTAACTATTTGTAACATCAACAATGCCTTCTATTAAAGAAGGCTTACTTACTAGGCCGCCATCTTATAATCCTAAAATACTGAATTGCAGCTCATATCCATTACAAACATACTAAACAAATGCTCTAAAAAACCTTATCAACTAAACCTTATGGCTTCAACCATAAGCTCTAATGCAAAACCTCTTAAAAACATCCCTTATGGCTTTAGCCTAAAATTTCCAATAAACGTATAAAAAATACAAATAAGCTAAACCAAGCATCCCTTAAACTGCATATTATAGTAAATGAAAAGCATCATACCCATCAACAAAAACACCAAGTTCTAATCAATAATCCTGTAAATAAGACAAATAAGCTAAACAAAGCATCCCTTAAACTTCATATTTTAGTAAATAAAAAGCATCATACCCATCAACAAAAACACCAGGTTTTAATCAATAAGCCCACAAAAAAGACAAATAACCTAAACTAAACATCCCTTAAACTGTATATTTCAGTAAATGAAAAGCATTATACCCATCAACAAAAACACAATTCTCTAAGCAAAACAACAAATTAAAACTAGCAGTAATAACACGGTGGTGTTTTGTTTGGCGCCAAATAGGTTTGGAAACTGGTGCTAA
>BQNB010124990.1:0-19846 GCA_026074375.1 Tanacetum coccineum
TGTTCGAGTTAAGGTTTAAATGCAGTCATATGTGTCTATTCCGTCATTACGGATGTCTACGTATGGTCTTTGTTGCACTTTTTGGAACATTGGTATTGGTTGAAAATTATATTTGAGAGAGCCGGTAATTTAGAAGCTCTAGAACTTGTGCTTAATCATCATTTACTAGACCGAAGCCTATTACATGAAATGTATCTTGCAAAGTTCTTATTCTCGCAAGTGCTCCTTTTAATGCTATGTTGCTGAAATATCTGAAAGTTGAATGAAGAAAGTCCTGTGCTAAGCCTTAGTTGTAATCATGCAAACCAAAAAAAAAGAAAAAATAAGAAGTTCTATATGAGTTATAATAGTTCAAAATAAATAAAGGCTTATGTTCGGCGCATGAAGATTGGATCCTCTCTAGTACCCAAGTTCCACCCTTCGGTCAGGTTTATGTGTTAAGTACAAGCCTATGGTAGCTGTCTAGATTATGTCTGTGCAAATTGAGTGTTCTTCACAAAAACATATTTAAACCCTATCTGAGTGAATTTAAAATCAAACACTATCTCTATGTGAGGTGCTATGTTATATATATATATGCCTAAAAAGTTATCTAATATGCAAACTCTCTTAAAAATCCAAATTTTCTCCACGTCACGACAAATGATTTTTTTTCGCTTCCATTGCTTGAGGGAAAGCAATAAGCTAAGTGTGGAGGGATTTGATAACGCCCAAATTATACATGTTTCTATGGCGTTATTTTATGTTTATTCTATCATTTCTCATAAACTTTTGGTACTTAATTAAGCTTGAATTGCTTATAGGTTCACTTGAAGACTCTACAAGCCCAAACTCATGAATCTATACACTTTGGGAGACGAATACAAGAAAAGAAAAGATTTCTAGCCAAAGTTCAAGAAGTCCGCCGCACTTGCTACATTGTGCGCCGCACTTTCCCCTAAAACCCAAAACCACCGCACTTGCTACATTGTCCGCCGCACATTTTCCCAAAGTTTAAAGAATTAAAATCCATTAAATGCACCTATATTAACTCCTCAAAATCGCCGCACTTCCAGTAAAAATCATTAAATGCTATCGCATTAACTCCCAAAGTTCGCCGCACTTTTTCCTAAGTGCGCCGCACTTTGCACCCAATCTTGCCTATAAATTAAAGATGAATTTTCATCCTCAAAGCATCCCTCCTCACAATCATTCTTCACATTCTATCCCATTTCACACACATACTTTCCTCTTTTCACCAAAACACCAAGAAACACCTTTTCCTTTGAAGAAAAAGATCTAACGATCAAGAACGAAAAAGTTTTCTTAACTAGTTGTTGAAATAATGAAAGTTTATGTAAAGTGTGCTTTTGTTATGAACTCCTTAGCCATGAGAGGCTAAATCTCTCATGACTACTCGGTGAAGTTACGATAATGAATAAGTGTTTGGTATGATCTTGATCGCTTTAATCTTAAGCTTATGTTGCAAACCTGTTATATCTTATCTTATCTATTTTTGCTTATCAACTTAGATTATATAATCATATCGGTATAGGTCGAAAGATCCGTTATGATCTATGTGGTTTTAAAGATTTGTCTATGGTCTTTAACGTCTGTGCTGAGAAATCCACTTTCGTAAATTGATAAACAAAATAAGCTTTGATATAATAATAACTGGATTATTTGAGTGACACATTTGGTCTAGTTAACTAAATATAAGTCTTAAGTTAATCAAGTTAATTCGTAAAAACGTTTTCTGACGAGAAATCATTTTTATAAATTAAAGTCCCATCTTCGAGGTCAAATCATTTCCAACACTTATAAATTATTCTCAACTATCCGAGTAGTCATCTTTATTATCATTGATAAAACTAAAGTTATTTTCAAAATTGTTAAAGTCTATTTTCTTTCTGATTATTCGAACACTACTCTAATCCCTGTGGACGACCTGGTCTTACCTAAAAAGATTATACTGCATACGTGGGTTATACTTTTACCCGTGTGTTTCCATATAATTGTCCGGTATTTTCAGTCTTATAAATTTAAAGCTTTTGAAACACATCAAAGTTTTTGGCGCCGTTGCCGGGGATTTCTTAGGATCTGTAGTCAAACTCTAGAAAATCTTTTAACTCCCATCTTTTTTCAAATCCCGCCGACAATTTTCTGGAAAACTGACCGAACAAATTCTCCTTTAGATGCAATACACGTGCTTCCAATTCTGGATCATGTTGAACCATTACTTGAACCTGAACGTACTCTGAATCGAAGACGTCGTCGACGAAACAGAAGAGTTCCATTCGATCAAAGAAACAATCCACCTAAAAACCCGAGAATTGTCTATCCGCCAATTCTTGACATCAAAACCAATTTCGTACACTTCCCTAATTACTTCTTGAAAAAACCACTACCCCAATGATGATGAAACCCATGCTGTTGATCATGTTTGTCTCTCCCGACCTATTCAAGCAATCACTATCCTGAAACTGCTAGAATTGCTATTAAAGTTAACCATTTACTCTTGACAAAGAAACCAGATTTTGGATGGAAGAACCAAAACCGATCCTCATAAACATATTCATGAATTCCTCGGAATCTGTGATATGGTTAAATATAGAGATACCGAAAATGAAGCCGTTCGCCTAATGATGTTTCCCCTATCACTCAATGGAGAAGCAAAAACATGGTTGGACGGACTCAACGAAGGAACTATAGAAACATGGGATGAACTTCGAACCACTTTCATTATCCGTTTCTTTCCCACAGCTCTTTTCGACTGACTCCTCAGAGAAATTTGAGCTTTCTCTCAACACGAGAACGAATCTCTAACCGACGCTTAGCTTCATATGAAGGAAATGATCTGAAACTGTCATGGTCACAATCTGTCCAAAGGCAACATTATCAAAATCTTCTATCATGGTCTAAGCAAAATAAGTCAAGAAGTTCTAAATGCCGCAGCTGGTGGTATTTTCCTCTATAAAACACCAAATCAAGCTTATCAGCTTCTGGAAGATAAAGTCTTACTCAAGCTCGACTGGGCTAAAAATTAAAAAACCAAACCATCTCTTAAAAAAACCGTTGCTTTCGCCGATGAAGGTAGCAATATTTCTAATAATGACAAAATTATGGCCCGAATGGATGCCATGACCCTGAAAATGGATGCTCAGTATAAAGAACTCCAAACCCATGCTAAAAAAACAAAACCCGATCTTGATGAAGATGATATACCTATGTCCCGTGAGGAGGAAGCTAAATTCATGAAAACTTTTTGTAAGACTCATTTTTACAATGATCACCGCGACCGAGGCTTGAATCGCGATAATTGGCGTTCAAACGAACGAAGTAGTTACAATCGAGACAACTACCGATACAATACTGATGATAAATCATACGATCTTCAAAAACAATTCAACAATTTCATGAAATCTAAGCAATCGACCAACGCTTTCGTCAAAGAAACGTTCATGGATCTTAAAACTCAACTCGAAACCTTAGCCAAAAATCATCAAGCTTCAATTCAAAATCTTGAAACCAAGTTCGACAGACTTGCTGACAAGCAATCTGGTCGACCCTCTGGATCTCTTCCCAGTAACACTCAACCAAACCTAAAAGGACACAATTCCAAAGCCTACCAACCACCACAATCTCGCAATGAGCATGTGAATGCCGTATTCACAAGAAGTGGTAAATCCTACAACCCACCATGAACACAAATGTATCAACAACACTAATTCTGAAAACCCTATTCAATTTCAACGATAGCGAGAAAAAAAGAAAAGACGAAGAACCTACACCACAACCAAAAATTCAAAATCCAAAACCAATCAAGGAAACTACATTACCCAAACCATACAAACCAAAAATCCCGTATCCTCAACGTCTAAGGAAAGAAAAAATGGAAGCGCAATACGGAAAATTTCTCGACGTAATCCGCGCAGTTCGAATCAATGTACCTCTTATCGATGTCTTGGCCGGAATGCCTAATTATGGAAAATTTCTCAAGGAACTCATAAGCAACAAACATAAAATCGAATAAATTTCTGCCGCTTTCTTAAGCGACGAAAGTTCAGCGATGATCCAAAACAAAGTTCCACCTAAACTCGAAGACCCCGAAAGTTTTCTTATTCCATGTAATTTCAACAAAACTTTCTCCTGCAATGCCTTAGCCGACCTTGGTGCTAGCATTAACCTTATACCATATTCACTATATGCTAAATTATCTCTCGAAAATCTTAAACCTACTAAAATGAGCTTAAGATTAGCCGACAGATCTTTCCAATACCCTGTTGGAATAGCTGAAAATATGATCGTCAAAGTTGGTAAATTCACCTTTCCTGCTGATTTCGTTATTCTCGAAATGGAAGAAGATAGTAAAGTTCCACTCATTTTGGGACGACCCTTTCTTCACACTGCTGACGCAGTAATTCGAGTTAAACAAAAATAACTCAACCTTGGAGTTGGAACTGAACGAATGATTTTCAATATCGATTCTGCAATGAAACACTCCTATTTAAACGATGATACCTGTTTCAGTATCGATGTCATCGATGAAATCTTAGAAGAAGATTTCGACGCTCTTCTAAACGAAGGTAGTAAAATTTTGCATTCCATTGAAGGAACCCTTCTCGAAGAAGAAATCTTTGCTGAATTTGATGAATTCATGGCAATGACTGCCAATGAAAACTCTGACTCTGAATCCGATACTGAAGATCCGCCATTCGAAAAAATCACCATCAATACTGATTATAAGATCAAAACATCTCCCTCGAAGGAACCGACCTACGGATCTTGAACTTAAACCCCAACTTTGATATTCCGGAATATAAATTCCTTGGAAGAACCTTCCCTTTTCCTTCTTGTTAAACATAATCATCTCACTATCCAAAGAAAAGAAAAACAAACACATATCTGTCCTTAAAAAGCAACAAGCAAAGCTTTTACTGGAAAACATATGAATTCTCCTGGTATTTGCCCATCATTTTGCAACAAAAGATACAACTCTGATGAATAAGAAACCAGTTGTCCATAACAAGAGAAGGTATAAATGCCAACATGCAGGAAGTTGTCAAAAAAGAAATCATGAAACTCTGGAAACCGGTAAAAAATTTATCCAATCGCCGATATCCTTGGTTAGTCCTATCCACTGTGAACCCCAAAGGAAAAGGTGGTGTTAGACAGTTTTCAATCACCAACGAAAATTATTGAACTTGTTCCAACCAAAACCATTACAGGTTTTGAACGAGTAAGCATCGATTATCGTAAACTCAATGAAGCAACCACAAAATATCATTTTCCTCGAAGAATCAGTCGAAGTATTCATGGACGATTTCTCCGTCTTTGGAAACTCTTTCGACACATGCCTAAACAACCTTGATAAAATGCTCCAACATTATAAAGACGCTCATCTCGTCCTAAACTAGGAAAAATGTCATTTCATGGTCAAAGAAGGAATTGTGCTCAGACACAAGGTGTCCAGCGTAGGACTTGAAGTCGATAAAGCAAAAATCGATGGGTGATTCTCAAAACTCCACCCCCTCTAATATCAAAGGTGATAGGATGCGTCTTTTCTCGTACATGGGCCGAATTTTACAGACGTTTCATTAAAGATCTTCTTGAAAATTGCTCGACTATAACATAAAAAACATGCTCGAAAAAGATACTCCATTTGAAATCGATAAAGAATGTTTAAAAAGCTTTTGAAATCATTGAAAAGAGAAACTCACACTGCTCCTGTAATCGTAAGCCCAAACTAAAACTTCCATTTGAACATTGTGTGATGCAAAGTTGATATCACTGAGGACCGTCCTTAGGGTCAAAAAGATGGGTAAAAAATTCACCCTGATCAACTTCGCAAGAGCAAAACCCATAATTCCGCTCAACAAAAAATACATGCCGTAACCGAAAAAGAACTTAATGTTTATAGTTTCTGCATTTTGACAAAATCAAATCCTATCTTATTCTCTAAAAAACTATTGTTCATACCGATCAACAGCTCTAAATGTAGACACAACATATTCAAAAAGCAAGATGCTAAACCATGCTTATTCGATGATCTTTACTTCACAAGAATTCGACATAGAATTCAAAGTTAAGGAAAAAGGTACCGAAAAAAGTTTGCAGCCAGATCATTTATTCCGGACTTGAAAACATGAGATAAGCAATGATAGGAAGTCGAGGATAGCTTCCCCAGAGAAACTCTTATGGAAAATCAACACACAAAGACGAACCGTGGTTCGCGAGGAACTTGCAAACGACTCCTAGTCGGTAATATTAAAATACCAAAATGGATACATATCAACAAAAGATAAATATTTCTCTGACCTCAAACACAAACTTATGGGAGGAACCTTACCTTTTCACAAAGTATGTTTCCCTATGGTAATATTCAGACGTTGTATATCGACCAGAAACCCCAACTCCATTTTTAGATAAATGTCACCACGGACCAACAGGTGGACATTATGGACCAAACATAACTGCTAAAAAAGTACTTGATTCAAGATTTTACTAGCCAACAATCATCAAAAAAGCTCATACTCTAGTTCGCTTATTTGAAGCATCCAAAAGACCGGAAATATATCAAAACGTGATGAGATGCCCTTAAACAACATTCAAGTAAGTGAAATTTTCGACATATAGGGTATCGACTTTATGGGACCGTTCCTGAAATCATATAAGTTTGAATACATTCTAGTCGCCGTAGATTACGTATCTAAATGGGCCGAAGCTCAAGCTTTACCAACCAATGACGCTCGAGTAGTAATCACCTTTCTGGAGAAGCTATTTTGCCATTTCGGAATGCCCAAAGCTCTAATCAGCGACTGAGGTACCCACTTCTGTAACATAATAATGGAAAAAACCATGAAAAGATATGGAGTTAATCACCGTTTCTCTACATCTTATCACCCTCAAACCAGTGGTCAAGTTGAAAACACGAACATGGCTCTTAAAAGAATTCTTGAAAAAATTGTTAAAGACAATCCTGCTATTTGATCAAGAAAACTTGATGATGCTCTGTGGGCTTTTCGCACTGCCTACAAAACACCTACAGGTACCACACCATACAAACTAATATATGGAAAGAACTGCCATTTACCATTAGAAATAGAACACCGTGCATACTGGGCACTGAAGAATTGCAACCCAGATTTAATCGTTGCTGGTGAGAAAAGAATGTTTCAGTTACACGAGTTAGACGAACTTAGATACCAAGCATATGAAAACTCTCGTCTATACAAGGAAAGAACCAAAGTCTGGCATGACAGAAAATTACGAATGAGAAAGGAATTCAAGCAAGGAAATAAAGTCCTACTTTTTCACTCAAAGTACAAGTTTAAACAACTGAAACTTAGATCTAGATGGTTGGGACCTTAGGTAGTGAAACATCAAAAATCAATCCAGATATGTTGATACTTTTATGGAAAAGATGGACAAGACGTCCTATCCAATGGCCACTGACTTCAAAACTAAATCGCAAAGAAGAAATACCCAAGAATCAGACACAAAATCCCTTTTCTCCCAAACAAATGAACCCCAAAATATGAGTCTAGCAAACGACTCTCTTAAAAATTAAGCGTTTCTCATGAGGCAACCCGTGCTTTCACTTAAGTGTAGAGGAGTCCCTCCTCCATTCTTCTACTAATATCTTTTATTTATTTTCAAAAAAAAATCAACAAAAATATTTTCTCTTTGTGTGCTTTTGTTTACTTTTAAGCAGGTACTCTAGCTTAAATAATGTGGAAAATTACGACGTATGCTCAAGATTAGCTTACAGCTATGCATTTCTCTATGCCCCGGAAGAAACCGATTTTCCCTTTAATTTACCCTATTTTAATCTCTATTATCGTTATCACCTGAGGCATTGTTTCAAACTTAAGTGTGGAGGGGAGCCAAATAGAAAAATTAATCATATTCCTCTATGTTTGCCCTAAGAAAAAATTCTAACTAATCTTTTACTATATTTTTTGAAATAAGAAAAATGCTCTTAGTAAGTAAGTCCAATCGAGTTGACATAATAGCTAGGTACACCCTATCCACTAAATTGATGAGAAATCTAACCCTTAAAAATAATCGGGTATCCACCTTTGTTACTAGAATAAATGGATTGCCTTTAGCTTGTTCTAGTTAATGTTTGATTGCAGCAGTATGTGTCTATTCTTCGTTACGAATGTGTTACTATGGTCTTTGTTACCTTTTCTGGAACATTGGTATTGGGATTAATAATTATATTAGATGAAGCCGGTAATTTAGAAGCTCTAGAACTTGTACTAAAATCTTCATTTCCTAGACGAAGGCCTAACACATATAATGTATCTCCGCAAAGTTCCTTATTCTTGCAAAGCGCTCTCTTTTAAATGCTATGTTTGCTGAAATATCTAAAGTTGAATGAAAAAGTCCTGTGCTAAAAGCTTAGTTGTAATCATGCAAACCAAAAAAAAAGAAAAAAGAAGAAGTTTTCAATATGAGTTGAAATAGTTCAAAAGAAATAAAGGCTTTATGGTTCGGCCGCATGAAGATTTTGGATCCTCTCTAGTACCCAAGTTCCGTACCTTCGGTCAAAGGTTTATGTTTACGTACAACCCTAAAAAAAAAATTTGGGGGGTAGTTGTCTAGATTAGGTCCTGTCAAATTGAGTGTTTTTCACAAAAACATATTTAAACCCTATCTGAGTGAATTTAAAATCAAACACTATTCCTATGTGAGGTGCTATGTTATATGTCTATGTCTGAAAAGTTATCTAATATGCAAACTCTCTTAAAAATCCAAATTTTCTCCACGTCACGACAAATGATTTTTTTCACTTCCATTGCTTGAGGGAAAGCAATAAGCTAAGTGTGGAGGGATTTGATAACTCCCAAATTATACATGTTTCTATGGCGTTATTTTATGTTTATTCCATTATTTCTCATAAACTTTTGGTACTTAATTAAGCTTGAATTTCTTATAGGTTCACTTGAAGACTCTACAGGCCCAAACTCATGAATATATACACTTTGGGAGACGAATACAAGAAAAGAGAGATATTCTGAGCCAAATTCAAGAAGACCCGCCGCACTTTCTACATTGTGCTCCGCACTTTCCCCTGAAACCCAAAACCGCCGCACTTGCTACATTGTCCGACGCACATTTTCCCAAATTTTGAAGAATTAAAGTCCATTAAATGTACCTACATTAACTCCTCAAAACCGCCGCACTTATTTGTAAGTGCGCCGCACTTCCAGTAAAAATCATTAAATGCTATCGCATTAACTCCTAAAGTTCGCCGCACTTTTTCCTAAGTGCGCCGCACTTTGCACCCAATTTTGCCTATAAATTGAGGACAAATTTTCATCCTCAAAGCATCCCTCCTCACAATCATTCCTCATATTCTATCCCATTTCACATACATACTTTCCCTCCTTTCACCAAAACACCAAGAAACACATTTTCCTTTGAAGAAAAAGATCTAACGATCAAGAACGAAGAAGTTTTCTTACCTAGTTGTTGAAATAAAGAAAGTTTTATGTATAAGTGTTCTTTTGGTTATGGACTCCTTAGCCATGAGAGGCTAAATCTCTCATAACTACTCGATGAAGTTACGATAATGAATGAGTGTTTGGTATGATCTTGATCGCTTTAATCTTAAGCTTATGTTGTAAACCTGTTATATCTTATCTTATCTTATCTATTTTTTGCTTATCAACTAGATTTATAAATCGATATTGGTATAAGTCCGAAAGAAAACCGATTATATCAATGTGGTTATAAAGATTTGTCCTATGGTGTCTTTAACGTCTATAGTGCTGAGAAATTCCACTTTCGTAAATTGATTAAACCCAAATAAGTTTTGATAAATAATAATGTGGATTATTTGGGTGACACATTGTCTAGTTTAACTATATATAAGTCTTAAGTTTAATCCAGTTAATTCATAAAACGTTATTTTATTTTCTGACGAGAAACATTTTAAAAAATTAAATCCCATCTTCAAAGGTCAAATCAATTCCAACACTAAATAAATTATCCCAACTATCTGAAAGTCATCTTTAATTATCATTGATAAAAACTAAATTATTTTCAAAATTGTTAAAGTCTCTTTATTTCGGATTATTCAACACTACCTAATCCCTATGACGACCTTGTCATAACCTAGAATAGATAATACTGCATAAACGTGGTTATACTTTTTAACCGGAGTTTCCATATAATTGTTCGGTATTTTTAGTCTTATAAATTTATAGCTTTTAAAACACATCACTTATCTATATTAGTTAGTCCATGTTCAATATAAGCATTGTTGACCTTCTTATTATTGACAAGTTGCATCAAAGAACAAACATCAGCTTTACAACTAAGTGGAAAAGAACTATTATATAGGTCAAAAAAGGTCTCGATAGTAGAAATATAAAAAACTTGTCATGAGATACCCTAACGTCTTTCACTATATCATTGAGAATATGAATAATGAAATCCTTAACCTTAAAAAAAATATGTTTTACCTTTCTATCGATATAGCTCTACCAGGTTTGAGAGAGAACATCCCTTCAGGTTGTATAGTCAACGGAAACAACTCATGCTAACTAGATACAAGTAAAAGTAAGCAAATCGTTAGCTTATGATCCAAACACAAAAAGCCCTAAATTAAACAATACTGACAATGGGCTATTTATGGATCCAAGTTAGAATCTTCCTCACGAACATACCAATATTGCATTTATTGAACCATTATGAAAATCGTTTGAAAATTAACAAATGAATCTCATGTGTTATAAACACACAACGAAATGAAGAATGAAAATTCAATCTAGGGTTAAATGGGGGGGACCATAGGGGAAGGTGATTATTAAAAAATGTATTTATCCCTTAAAAGCAATTAAATGAGTAACAAGCAGGGGTGTTCAAGCTAAAAAAAAGTAGGGGTGCTCAAAAAAACCTGAGAAACCGACAAATCAAGCCGAATCGCTCTATCTGAAACAAAAAAACCCAAAAAAGCAGAAACCAAAATAAAAACCAAAAAACCCAATTATCACGATTCAGTTTTAGTTTATATTTTTAGGTATTTGCGGTTAACTGAACCTAACGGTGTATAATATACATGCAGGTTGTTAGCTAAATATTAAAATAATTATAGAAGTTAACCTATTCAATGTTATTTAATTTTACTAAAATGACATTTTAGGTTCTAGAAAACGTTATTGTTCATACATTAAAGTCCATTACACGTCTAAAATGTTTAACCGTGACCCGCGCCGCGGGTAACCGCACACAACCAACTTGAATAGTTACTTGTGTAAAATTTATTACACTAGTAAAAGAAAAATAAAAGCAACAAAAAGTGGCACACTGATGAAAACAAAAGTCGAGAAAACTTATCAGTATATGTGACATGAATGAATCATTTGACTTTTAAGAGTCAAAGCCAGCAAACAAATTAGTGTACCATAACCAACAGAAACCAGACTTTGTACCCACACTTTATAAAACATTAGACTAACGCTATACATTAAGCTTTAAGGAACAACATACAAAAGATTACAATGTTGTTCCAAAAAGCTATAGATTACACAAACATCTACAGCTACAAGGCACAAAATGCTTCAATGCGGGGTCTGGTAGGAGTACGTCGTATACGCAGTCCATATCGGGTTGACCCATGCCTGAATCCAAGCCGAAGCATGGAAAAAACAAACATGCTCACCCGATACACTAATAAACATTAACAAAATACCTAAAGCTACAAGGCACAACATGCTTCAACACGGGGTCCGGCAGGAGTACATCATATACGCAGTCCATGTCGGATTGCCCCATACCTGAATCCAACCAGAAGCATGGAAACAACGAACATGTTGTCCCAAAAAAGTGACCTAAATTAACGACATGCCTAAGCTAATAACTACTAGGCAACAACAAAAGGTTTTATGTCCTACATGCATACAAGAAATGTTTGAACTATAACTTGCAGCAGGGATTTCCACTATCCATCAACATGGAATCTCGTATTTCCTAAAATATCTTGTCATGTGTTCCTGGTAGGCCAAAGTTGTGTGAACTGGACAAGGGGCATCCATGCTTCGTCTGTAAGCAAGCATGTACAACATAATGCACAACTAGACACCAGAATCGCCGTATAGACCACCTTGTTTTGGTGTACTATGAAAAATTAAAGGTGATGGTATAGTGCTTGGGATCTATGTCCTCTTTTCTTGAAGGCACCATGCTTTGACATGCCTCGTAGCAATTGTTCACTTAACATTTCTTGAAAACCGAGCCACCACTAACACTTTTCCTCCTCCCAAGGTTTTAGACCACTGAGTGTATCATAAAAGGCGATGACACCCATCCTAATTTTAAACTTGGCAAGGCACCAGTGGAGGTCCGATATGTTTAGAGGAATTTAAACCTACATTAAATGAAAAATATTTGTTAGCATAAACCCACAATAAATTAGGATGTCGAAAAACTAAACCATCATGACCTGCGAAAAGTAAGAAACAATAATAGCTTGATTTTAAATACGTACCTTATCTACGCCGCCCCACCCTACGGGGTATGTTCTATCATTGAAAATATAGTTCCTGAGGTCATTCCGCTCAAGCAGTGGGCAAAAATATGAGTTACAATAGATTAGTCGGCTTCTCTTGCCTGAAATGCCACATCAGCTAGATCCATAGCTCGACTACCTCATATAGCAGAAAGTAGTGTTTTTTTATTCCACATAAGATTAACACACATGTAACAATTAATATAATACATTTTCAGCATGGTTATTTTATTTGTTTATCTATTACCTTGGTGGTTTTAAACCACATTATATCGGATCTTGGTTAACTAAGATTATCTCACGTAATAGAGTCTAGAAGACATATCATGGTCGTTTATAAACCAACGACATGTCTTGATCCTATATGAAATAGAATATCTCGGTACACAGTTAACTAAGATTATCTCAAGCACTAGACTCTAAAGACATATCTCAGTCATGTATAGACCAAAGATATCTCTTGGTCCTCAATGAACGAGACTATCTTGGTCATGATCCAAAATTTTCAGTCAACTAACACGGAGAGATATTGGATCAAACTAAGTATACAAAATTGCCTAACGTGCACTTATACTAATTACACACAAGATTAACACACATGTAACAATTACTATAAGACATTTTCAGCATAGTTATTTTATTTGTTTATCTATTACCTTGGTGGTTTTGAACAACATTATCTCAGATCTTGGTTAACTAAGGTTATCTCAAGTACTAGAGTTTAGAGACATATCACGGTCATGTATAAACCAATGACATATCTTGGTTCTCTATGAACAAGAATATCTCGGCACATAGTTAACTAAAATTATCTCAAGCACTAGAATCTAGAGACATATCTCAGTCATGTATAAACCAATGACATGTCTCGGACCTTTATGAACGAAAATTTCTGGTCGTGATCCAAAATTGTTAGTCAACTAACACCAAGAGATATCGGATAAAACTAATGACATAAAACTACCTAACATGCACTTATACTAATTACACACATGTGACAATTACTATAAGACATTTTCAGCGTGATTAATTTATTTGTTTATCTATTACCTTGGTGGTTTTGAACAACATTATCTTGGATCCATGTTAACTAAGATTATCTCAAGTACTAGAGTCTAGAGACATATCACGGTTGTTTATAAACCAACGACATATCTCAGTCCTCTATGAATGAGAATATCTTTGTACCCGGTGAACTAAGATTATCTCAAACACTGAAGTTTAGAGACATATCTCAGTCGTGTATAAACCAACGACATGTCTCGGTCCTCTATGAATGAGAATATCTCGGTCTTGATCAAAAATTGTCAATCAAATAACACAAGGAGATATTGAATCAAACTAATGACAAAAATTACCTAACGTGCACTTAAAGTGCTCAAATGAACTACGTATAAAGACATTTAGTGAAAGGGTCCTTTTGAAAATTAATGATCAACATACCATTATGACTCAAAATTTGTGATTAGTAAAACCTAGGAAAATGATGCACTCGCAAACCTTTTTATGAAAGTGGTTCAGATCCTGAACTATTTAAGTAATTACTTACCTCATCAGTTAACTACCTTTCCTATTAGCATCTTTTTCTACTAAACATTGCCAAAACTTTTTGTCAATTGCATAGCCAGTCCCACAAGGAAAGAAATGCTTTGGATTATGGCCTTGATTCAAGAAATCCAAAACTTCTTTAAGAACTTGAATTCTTTTCTTGGTCGCTCCTGATGCTCCTGTAAGATCCTGGAAAAGAATTTGATGTTGTCAATGAATTAGAATCAAATTAACATGTTATAAAATATAAAACATATAACTTGGTTAAGGTACAAGTTGGATATCCTTCCTATCCTTTCCAATAACAGGTGGGCAGTCTTGTAAGAGAGTCCCTTCTACTTCTTGTTTCTCTTCAAAGTGCGTGGTTTTGTAACATCCTAAACAATCCGTACATAATGTCAACAAACTAAAAAATGATGAAAAACAATATAAGACATATACCTCAGACCAAGGTTCAAGTTGGATTTCCTTCCCATCCATTCCAATAATAAGCGGGCAGTCTTGTAAAAGAGTTCCCTATTGCGTCTTGTTTCTCTTCGAAGCGTGTGGTATTTTAACATCCTAAACAATCCGTCTATAGTGTCAACAAACTGAAAACTACTAAACATCTTGTCACATATTATAAACCATGTACCTCATGTGAATCTAGGAGTTGGGTTTCGTTCACAACCTCTCTATTATCACCCGTTGACACCACCTCCTTAATGTGTCTCTTTGAACGCCTTTTAATGGTCGTATATGGTGCTCTTTTATGCTTGCATAAATTCTTTCTTTATATTTGCAAATAATTTCATATATATTCATATTCTCAGCCTTTGGTTCGGAACTCACTTTCTCCTTTACGGTATTCTCCGATGCTTAAATATCCTCCTAAAAACGTATACATATAGGACGTTAATATGTTAAAAAGGTAGGACTAAGTTTACAAGAATAATCAATCAAAAAATACAGCACCAGTTCATAAGTAATAATTAACTGATCACCCCGTAACGTTATATGTATCTCATGATTAGGAGCGTCTGCATGAATGATAGTGTCATGTGCATCATTCATCAACACGTCTATGTTATCAACTAGCGTTTTCAAAACATCGTCATGTGCATCCTTTATCAACATGATCAAAGTCGCTGATTAAACACTTATATAAACAAAGGTGTGTCTACAACAAAATCATTTGTTCATTATTGTAAACAAACCTTTGAAACCTCATCGGCAGCAGACAAACATGCAATTGAGACGTTGACCTCCTTCTTTAGACACACCTTTGAAGGCTCGTTGACATCCATATGTTCAACATCATTAGCTGTGTCTGAAGGTTCTTCTTTTATAACCAAGTTTTGTTATTAAATGGTTTTATAATAATGCGATTGATGCAAAATATTTTATAATAATGCGACCGACTATGTCTGAAGGTTCTTCCTTTACATTATGATCGGCTGCGGCATCAGGTTTATCAATATCATCACAAACACTCGTGGGCTAAATAAATTAATGCTGTTATTGTTTAACAATAAAAATCATATTAATTTTTTGTTAAGCTAAACAAACCTTTGCATTATCATCGACTGTGGCATTAGGTTCATCAATATCATCACAAACACTCGTGGCATAAATAAATGAAAGTCCAAATTAACACGACTATATGAAATTATGCAACACTAATGAAAACAAATAACACAAGGTATAACTTTTCAATCGTGTAATGCTATATTGATATAAATCAAAGCATTACAAAGTGTTATGGATCACACTAGTTGAATGACAATGTAAGGTTACTCTTTGAACAAGTAAACTTGACAGATTATCAAGTTTATAAGCGAACTTATATAGACCCGCTGATAGGATCAGCTGACTAACTTGTAAGTTCGACAAAGTAGTAAATGCACTATAACAACGACAACAATAAAAGTGATAGCATTTACTACTTGAGACATTCTGTTAGAAATACGAAAAGTATCGGTCACTGCCAATATATCATTAGATAGCTCGTAGCATAATATTTGGAAACTTAGTAAGCTAGTTAGACCAAAGCCTATGGAAAGCCCACGGATGCAAAGGCCCAACCGGCCACTATAGCTTGTAAAAGTACCCTCTCCACACATGGAGAGGGTGTTGGTTTTTTTGATAATTCATATGTTCCTTTCTTTCTCTCACTAGAAACCATCCATCTCTTTGTCTCTCTAAAACCCTTTCCTTCTAGTCATCTAGGTGTGTGTTTAAGATATTCTACAATTGGTATCAAGAGCCATAGGGTGATTAGATAGGTTTAGTGTGCGTTTTTGTTTAGTTTTTTCTTTGGTTCGAGTATTGGTAACGAACCACACAAAAGGTTATCATCTTTTGGGTGTTCAAAACCATAAAGCTTTCATTTTTACACTTGGTATATCTTAGTATAGGCTAGTTGTACAAGAAACACCTTGGAAAAACATCAAAAACTTGTTCTTTTTTGAGTTTTTTTTGTTCGAATAGTATTTTGTACAAAGAATCTTGATTTCAATTTTTTTGTGTTAAAAACCTTAAAGTTTATGTTTTTAAGGTTCTTCTAGTCTTAGAATAGTAAGTTGTACAATAAAAATCGAGTAAAAACGTCAAAAAGTAAGTCTTTAAGTGTTTTGAAAAAGTTGAGTTTTGAATTCCTTCTAGGCGAATTATACGGTTCTATCAGGCGAATTATACGTGCACCAGGCGAATTATACAGGCGAAGTATACGGTTTTTACATAGGTGAATTATATGTATTTGCTTAGGCGAATTATACGTTGTTGCTTAGGCAAATTATACGTTTTTTGCTCAGGCGAATTATACCACCTTTTACTTAGGCGAATTATACTTGTGTAATCCTTAGGCGAATTATACCTGTCTATTAGGCGAATTATACATATTTCATAATTGGGCGATTTATACACTTTGCTTAGGAGAAGTACACCATTTGCTTATGAGAAGTATACTATTTGCTTGGGAGAAGTATACCATTTGCTTAGGAGAAATATACCATTTGCTTGGGAGAAGTATACCATTTACTTGGGAGAAGTATACCATTTGCTTTGGAGAAGTACACCATTTGTTTGGGAGAAGTATACCACTTTACTTGGGAGAAGTATACCTGTTTGCTTGGGAGAAGTATACCATTTTGCGTGGGTGAATTATACATTTCTCTTGGGTGAATTATACCATTTCCATTAGGTGAATTTTATGGTTTTTCTTTGATTTGTAAAATCCCGTGAAATATTAACTTATTTTCTCGGTTTTATCAAGAATTATAAAATCCCGTGTAATCTCAAGACTCATTCACTTAAACATACCTCACTTTAACACAACAACCTCTAATCACTGAACGATCAAAAAAGTAATTATCTTTTCACACAACATTTAAAAATGACTACTTTAGTAGAACACATAATTGTTGCTGGAGCTGAGAAACGCCCTCTAATGCTTGAGAAATTAATTTACGATTCATGGGCGAGCCGTATATGACTATTCATCAAAAGGAAGAAAAACGGTAGGATGATGCTTGATTCAATTGACAATGGTTCCCTGGTCTACCCAACTATCGAAGAAGATAGACAGACTCGACCTAAGAAATACTCTAAACTTACTAAAGCACAACAACTTAAAGATGAATGTGATGTTCAACCAACTAATATCATTCTTCATGGTCTTCCACCCGATGTGTATGCACTTGTCAACCATCAAGAGTTGGCAAAGGATATTTGGGATAGAGTTAAGCTACTAATGAAAGGTACTGAATTATCATATCAAGAACGTAAATACAGATTGTACAACTTGTTTGATAAGTTTGCTTCCGTTTAGGGTGAAACATTATATGAGTATTACTGAAGATTCTCTCAGCTGATCAATGACATGCATACTATTAGAATGACAATGCAGCAAGTTCAAGTCAATACCAAGTTTCTGAATGCTCTTCCACTAGAATGGAGCAAGTTTGTCACTGATGTGAATTTAGCAAAGAGTCTATATACTACCAACTATGATCAGTTGTATGAATACCTCAGTCAACATGAACGATATGCTAATGAAGTTTGTACCATGCATGAATAATATCCAGATCCTCTTGCATTGGTAGCCAATTCTCGAACTTTATACAATCCCTCTTAGTCTCTATAACATTCAGTCCCTTTAATGCATCCACCCCATCAACAATTTACACCAGTTTATGCAGCACCTACTCATCATCAACACCATTACACTCCAGTAAATCCACTACAACAATCAGTTTCTCCACAACCATACATATCTCCGTTTGTGACACAATAATCTCAAACTAAATTTCCCCAATTAGACTCTGGTCTTGCTGTTCCTACATTTTAACAAGGAGAAGATCCGATTGACTACATTAACAAAGCAATGGCATTCCTATTTGTTGTGGCATCAAGATTTCCACCATCAAACAATCAGCTCAGAACGTCGTCAAATCCTAGAAACCAAGCAACCATTCAAGATGGTAGAGTCACAGTTCAACAAGTTCAAGGAAGACAAACTCATAGCTTTGCTGGCATTAGAAACAAAGGAATTGCTACAACCTCAAGAGGAAATTCTGCAGCTGGTCAACCAAGGGTTGTGAAGTGTTATAACTGTCAAGGGGAAGGGCATATGGTGAGACAGTGCACTCAGCTAAAAAGGCCAAGAAATTCTGCATGGTTTAAGGAGAAGTTGATGTTAGTCGAAGCACAAGAAGCTAGTCAGACATTGGATGAAGAGCAACTTGCATTCATAGCAGACCTTAGAATAGAAGAAGCTCTAGTTGCTCAGCAGACAATCCCTCAGAATTCAGCCTTCCAGACTAAAGATTTGGATGCCTATGACTCAGATTGTGATGATATATCCTCGACTAAAGCGGTTCTGATGGAAATCTTTCAAGCTGTGATTCAGAAGTCCTATCTGAGGTACCATATTCTGATACTTATCCGAATGATATGATTAATCAGGATGTGCAAGCCGTATTCTGAACAAACACATATTGTTGATTTTTCAGATAATGAGATAAACAGTGATAGCAATATCATTCCTTACTCTCAATATCTGCAAGAATCACAAGATGCGGGTATTCAGGATACTAACTCTTCTGCACCAAATGATTTATTGGTTCTATCTTTGGTTGAATAAATGACTGACCAAGTAGCTAATTTAGATAAGGAAAATCAGACAAATAAAATGGTAAATGAATCCTTAACCGCTGAGCTTGAGAGATACAAAGAACATGTCGCCATTTTTGAACAAAGACAAAATGTAGCTTTGAAGAAACGTTAAATATTAATAGATTCTTAAATGGATGACCTAATTCGGAATAAAAATGCAAAGCTTGCGGCTTTTCAGCAGGAGATCGATACACTTAAACAAACTCTTTCTAATCATGTCAAAGAAAAAGAATCTTTATCAAAAACATTAACTGTTTTCAAAACAGAATCTAAAGAAAAAGAATCTAAATACATTGACAAAGAAATTGTTTTGTAAAAACAAAATAAAGAACTGGAAAACATTATTTGTAAGATGTATCAATCTATGCAAGCAATTCATATGCTAACGAAACCATAAGTTTTTTACGATGACACTCATAAACAAGCTCTTGGTTATCAAAATACGTTCTATCTTAAAAAAGCTCAGCAGATTCAACCAACATTATAGGATGGTAGTGTTATTGCTAAGAAACATGATTTGATTTCTGTAATTGATGATGAAGAGACATTGATATTGGAAGAAGAGAGTCGATCAAAGATGCTTGATAAACAAAATGATCCAATTTCCATAAAGCATAAAATTAATATTTCTCCAATTGATTATTC
>BQNB010124991.1:3850-19846 GCA_026074375.1 Tanacetum coccineum
CTTTTAGTAAAAAGGGCATAACTCACTCATTTTTAACTTTCCATTGTATGGCCAATTAGTACATCATCACAAGACATTGCTTTACCATTTTTACAAGTAATATCACCCATTTGACCAACTTAGATACTCGTATTTTTCTGTTCTTTACAGCCCCAAATTTTTAAGTGTTTTCTAGTGATTCTACTAGTTGATTTATTCATCTACCACTTAGATCTAAGCATGCATGCTTTGTTTTTCTTATTTGATCATCATAAACATTACATATACATCAAGAAAATTAATTTAACATATACATTTGGTAGGAAAATAATACAAGAATAGGAAAGTAATAAGATTTATAGACTTTTACCACAAGAAAAATAGTGAGGATGATCAAATGATCAAAGAAAATGGATGAAACTTCAACTCCAAACTTGGTCTTCACCCTTATAACTTTTGATCACCTTTCTTTTTACCCAAAGTATGTTGATGAACACTTGATTTATTTCAGCCCCAAAATGTATAAAAACTTTCTTGAAAAAGCCTCCTAATCACTTCAAAACATCTTCATTTTATAAGGAAATCATTGTAACCTTTGTAGTTATTATTTGGTTAGTAAAAATTTTTGATGAAGGTGGTGTTATGGTGATGAGGGTGGACGGCAAGGAGGAGAGGGCAAGAGGGTGTGTGTGAAACTTTTGGTTAACTATGAGAAATGAATAGCCAACCTTGGTTTTTGTAAGATGTGTGTGCATGCAAGTAAAGTGATAAGAGTTGGCCACTTGGCTAGCCATTGTGGCTCCCTTGTTCCGCCCCTACAAGGTTTAAGTGGGATGGGTTTTTATTAAAAACTTGTCCCACAATTTGCAAATGCGGGTATTTTCAAAGTTCGATATTTAAAAAGGTACGATTTGTAGTCGTTTTTCGTAAAACGTAAAAATAGTACGAGACACGAAAAATAAAAACGAATGTAATAAAAATATTTCTACAAAAATTAGATAACATAAACGTTGATACTTAACGTAGGATTCTCCGGTTCTTCGTTGTCGTTACATAATTTGCAAACGTAAACCCTAATTTCTTCCGGTTAATAGTGAGTTCACACCTCAACATAAAAATGAAAATTATATTTAATACTCGAGAATAAAATAACGACCTGAAATTGACGGATTATCACACCTAGTCGTAGAGGAAATAAGAGAAATTGGAACCAACAGATGTCTCAAAAATTAGGGAGTGATTTTAAGATGTTCAATAAAGCTTGTCATGTGTGTAGTAGTTTTGATCATTTGAAGAATGATTGCAATAACTATGGAAGATAGTTCCATCGAACTTTAACTATCGGGATTCGACTTTGCTTGAGTTGTTTCTCCTCTTTATCCACAATTTCAATTGGTTCTTCAATGAAATGTAATTTCTCGTCGATCCTTATTTCATCAAATGGAATGACTAGGTCTTCATCTGATAGACATTTCTTTAAGTTCGAACATGAATTATAATGTATTTCCATGAAGCTCTTGGGTAATTCCGTGTTTTATATGCCACCGACCCTATTCTTGATAGAGATCTTGAATGTCTAATATAACGGGGGCTTATTTTCCACGTTTTCCAAATCGAACAACACCTTTCCACGGTGATACTTTCAGCATAACTTTGTCACCCACTTCGAACTCCAAAGGTTTACGTCTCACATCCGCATAACTTTTCTGTCTACTCCGAGCAGCTAATAACCGGTTCTTGATTTGCACAATCATCTCTGTCGTTTCACGTATCATTTCTGGTCCCGTGAGTTGGGCATCTCCAACCTCACTCCAACATACAGGCGATCTACATTTTCTTCCGTATAGAGCTTCGAAAGGTGCGGCTTTAATACTAGCGTGATAACTATTATTGTATGAGAATTCAGCCAAAGGTAAGTGCTTATCCCAGCCACTACCAAAGTCAATCACGCAAGCACGCAACATGTCTTCCAATGTTTGTATCGTCCTTTCACTCTGACCATCAGTTTCAGGATGGTAAGCAGTGCTCATATCTAAATTTGTCCCCAAAGATTTTTGAAGAGATCTCCAAAACCTTGACGCGAAACGAGGGTCTCTATCTGAAATAATCGACACAGGCACCCCGTGCCTACAAACAATCTCCTTCAAATACAATCGAGTGAGCTTCTCCATTTTGTACTTCTCATTCATGCGTGATAAAGTTGAGCAATTATGTCAATCGACACAATGACCCAAATTAATCAAATCCAATGATGTTTCTTGGAAGCTTTGTAATGAAATCCATCGTAATTCTCTCCCATTTCCAAACAGGGATTTCCGGCTGCTGAAGCAACCCTGATGGCTTTTGGTGTTCAGCCTTGACTTTGGCACATGTCAGGCACTTACTAACATATTCTTCCAAATCCAGATCATCAATTTGATCTAGGTCTTCATGTATCAAATCCACATCATCAGCATTTGTGGCTAGAAAAGAATGGATAACTTCATCAGCAAGACCAGGAGTAGCAGTTGGTGTTGCTTTGGAAGAGGAAGTGGTATAAGAACTATAACTTCCTGAGCTGTGGCTTGGCTTATGCTTGCTTGAAGAGGCTTTAGCTTGTGATAGAAAAGCCACATTATCAGTTGTTCAGATGCCAGGGAAGAAGATGATGTCTTTTGGATGTCTTGTTCAAAGACACTTAGATTATTGTATAAATCATCTATTGACAGAGTGTCAATATTCTTCTTTGTTCTCATTGTCATGGCTAGACTGTCCCACGCAGGAGGAAGGGACCTCAAAAACTTGTGATTTGCGTCTTCATCTGACACACCAGCACCAAGGGCATCCAACTGTGATAGGAGTTTTTGGAACCTATCATACCCTTTCTCTAAGCTTTCCTTAGATGTGATAGTAAATGCCTTAAACTGTTGTTTCAAAACAGCTTTTTGCATTTTCTTCGAGTTAGCATTACCACCAAATCTTGTCTTGATGGCTGCCCAAATCTCTTTGGCATCATCCATGCCATGAAAATGCCTGAGATGATCTTTTGGAACAGCCATTAACAGCAGTGTCCTAGCTTTCCTTTCTTTCTCATCAGCAAATTGTTCTTCCTGTGTGGTTGGAGGAAGAACCCTGTATACACCATCCTTACCTTTGGTGACTCGCTTCTTTGAGTTCCCATTCTGAATCACTTTCCAGACCTCATTATCTATATACTCAAGATAATGTTCCATCTCCATTGCCCAAGTATCATAATCATCCTTTTGAAGAACGGGCAGTTTAATGTTTGAAAGTGTGTTTGTGGTGATAATTTGTGGTGGTTTAGCAGGAGCATCTCCTTTGTTGGATGCTGGTACAGATCCATCCAAAGATGCATCATCATGAAGAGAAAGTTCCTCATCATCATTAAGAGAAAAATTATCGTTTGCAGACATGACTATTTGATTTGGTGGAATAAAGGTTTTGATCTATGTTCAATCTTGTGTAAAGTCCCTTTGGTGGCTCTGATACCACTTGTAGGTCCTTATAAACAGGATCTCAATGAGCCTTAAACGACTTATAGTCCTTTGAATAAATCCAAAGATACTATGAGAGACAATAACCAAATATTGACGCGGAATATCAATATCTATACCAAGATGAACACAAGAACAAATATCAAACTTGCTATTACTATTACTATTTGATTGTAAATTCTCAATCAACTCATATGTTTACAATACTATTCTATGTTCCTTTTATAAACTTAAGGAACCCTAAACGCGTTAAGAGATAATGCTTATCTCTTCCTAGATTAACGCTAATTGATAACTATTACTATAATTACAACAGACTTAACTGTCTGGTCAAACAGTATTAACTTTAATACTGTCAGACTTAAGTTAATGCTGGCAGACTTAACTTGCTCTACCAGACTTAACTTCTATACTAACAGTACTAACTCTTTCTATCAGTACTAACTATAACTAACAGACTTAACTTTAATACTAACAGTATTAAGTCTGTTTACAATATTTTCCTAACAGACCCTGTTAATAGTTGTTCGATGAATATGTTATAATTAATTGGTTCTTTGTGTATGTTAGTATGTAGAAGTATTACGTTCATATTAAGTAACGAAACTAACCAACTATAAACATACAATGACCATCTTGTCTACTTTACCAATAGCACTATGTGATACATTAGATCCATGATATAAGAAGGGCAGGAATTACATACTCTTTAAGCTCTTTGGCCATATCTACCGGGAAGATCTTATCCTAGTCACCCCATATGATTAGCATTTCCTGTGAAAGAATGATAGCAATCACACAAGCACCAAATCAATTAACAATGATCACAAGTAATATCGACACACAATCATCACTAAGATGCTTTAAATGTTTGCTTGTGTAACAAGTTTAACTACCTAAATTGCCTACTCCTAATCTTATACAAACATTTTAACTACTTTATTGCTTGTCTTACAAGTTTAACAACTTAAGTTGCTTGTGTTACAAGTTTAACTACCTAACCCTTAATTCTAGCAGGTTTTGCAAACGAGGTACTAAAATTTGTAGATACAAAACTTTTATCGGCACCCGAATCAAATAAAGCAGTAGCATATCGGTTGTTAAGTAAGAACGTACCAGTAACGACCTTCGGATCTTGTTGAGCATCCACAACTCCTAACTTGTAAACAGCTCCACGATTATTTCCATCCTGACCATTCCTTCTCCATGTAGGGCAATCTTTATTTAGGTGACCCTTTTTGTTGCAATTGAAACAAGTCCCTTCTCCTCTTGTCGGGGCACCTACAAGCAGCAGTCTTGTGCCCTAACTTACTACACTTACCGCACACTATTATGCTTCTTATTCTTGCATTTCGGACAAACCTCGTTGTCATTTGATACAACATTGGTCATGGCTCCAGCATTAGCCCTTCTTTGGTTTTGTCGGTTGTTGTAGTCGCGTCAGTTGTCACCACGACCACCACGATCTCCTTCACCCTTTTACTTTTCACCCTCCTGAACTTCATCAGTTTTATCTTAGATTATTTGTCCCATAAGCTGATAAGCCATACGGACAGCATGATCAATAGTAGCTGGTTGCGACGAGGTCACATCACCACGTATGTTCTTCGATAATCCACGAATGTATTGCTCCACCTTCACCTGCTCAGGCTCCACCATTCTGGGACACAATAGGGCCAGTTCATGGAATCGGTTTGTATATCCATCAATGTCGGTCCCTTTTAATTTCAAATTGTACAATTCTTGCTCTAGTCTTTGCAACACACTTTGAGGACAAAACTCCTCGGTCATCCACTTTCTTACTTTAGCCCATGGAGTACCATTAGCAGCATCAATACCCATGGAAGCAGTTCTTCCATTCCACCAAGTCAACACACGACCTTGGAGAGTGGCGGATGCAAATTTCACCTTATCCTTTTCCCTACAGTCACTTATTCGAAACACAGATTCCAATTTCTCAAACCACTGACATAAACCCACGGCACCTTCAGTGCCTTTAGAAAGTGTGTGGATTACACTTCTTGAGGTCATAGTAAATACACCCAGTAACTTCACTTCTACTGTGTCCGTCCCCACCGGCTCCAGCACCACCGGCTCCATCAACACCGGCTCCATCACCACCTGCTCCAGCACGCACCGCTCCAGCACAATCCGGCCTCCAGCCACCACGGGCTCCAGCACCACCGGCTCCAGCACCACCGGTTCCACGGTTCATGTTTGCCATAAATTCATTCATGGATGTGGTAACTTGGTCTCTAATAATCTCGCGCATACGAGCCTCAGACATAGGTTTTTGGTGGCATGATCTTGTTAACATGCACAAATCAAATCATAATGAAGTATTCATATCATGATTGTATTAAGCAAAAGGAATAATTTAGAAGGAGCAATAAAGAAAGGTAACAACAACACAACATAGAATTAGAACCAAAAGATAGTCATTTCATTAATCACCAACAAGTTACAAGTTGCATTGTCATACATTACATGTCACCATCTAATGTTATACAACTCCAAAAGACTAGTCCTACTAACTGACATTGCAGTTTAGTTAGTGACTTACAAAAGATACTACCAATGATAAACTAATCTACTAAGAGTCACTAGGTGGTCCCCGTGGCTCAGAAGGTCCATCATCCCTGTCCGACTTCTTTGATTTCTTCCTCGGACGTCCATCATCTTCATCATCAGAGGGCGGCTTAGGAACCGCTCCCTTAAGAACCATCTCCCAATAAAACCTCCTGTTCCAACCAGTGGACTCATGCAAACTCCTCTCAGCCGTATCACGCTCCATACGAGCCCACGCCAACCTAGTCTCAGTCTCATCCAACTTTCTCTTCAAAGTTGCATTTTCCTCCCAACACTTTCAAGAATCTTCAATCTCCCCACACATTACCCAAAAGTCTTTATCACATATACCCAAGTCAAATCAAAGTAGCTTTCTTTCCATCTCACCTATCTTAATCGTCGAGTCGCCAAAAGAACAGTCTCAGTACGGTTGGTACCTACCTCGGCCTCAATAAGTCTAGCTCGAGTACGAGTAGTCTCCAAGTCACGCCTCAATGCCCAAGGTTCCAATCCGCCAACACATGATGAGTCACGTGCAGCAGATGACTCTCCTACCTCATACATACCCCTCGGGAAATCACGGATAGCAAACGGCCTTTGGGTAGCAGTCCCACCAGTAGGCCCAGGTGCAATATCAGCCTCCTCTTCTCCGACCAGAATCAGACGATAACAGAATCAATGACTCCACATTAGGCCTCCAAAATCAAGAAGACACAACTCTAGGTGGTGGGGTTTGGTCACCCTCCACCTCATAAGGAAAGATCAACTCCTGCCTCATCATCCAACCTCAATCTCGACATCCTCATCCTCGATATCCTCATCATTAACATTCTCATTCATATTATCCTCCTCCTCTAACCAACCATTCATATAACCGTGGCTGTGTTGTTATGATGTTGGGCAAACTGATCCCCATGCCCAATATTTGGTTCCGGTTCTTCTTCGGGTTCTTCCTCAGGTTCTTCTTCAGGTTCTTCCTCAGGTTCTTCTTCAGGTTCTTCCTCAGGTTCTTCTTCAGGTTCTTCCTCAGGTTCTTCTTCAGGTTCTTCTTCCTCATCCTCATCATAATCTTCTAACTCCTCATCATCGGGAATGTCAACCCTTTCGTTGGGATCATGGGCATCCCCAACGTGGTTCGGCTCGGGAATAACTGGGTTTACTCGGCATAGCTTCGTTCGACTCCGTTTAGGGAGAGTTAGGGTTTCTCCATTGACAATCTGCGTCGTATAAATTATCTCGTATTAGTATAAATTATTACATAATTAATATTTAATAAATTTACAACATATATATAAATTCATATATATATATATATATATCAAAATAAAACTTCTCAATCCGGTCTTGTCGGTAATTCGGAGATTCTTCTTGCACCGTTATAGTCAAAAGATTTCAAAAATTCTTTTATTCATTTTCTTCTTTTGAAAATCTTTTGTTCTCTATAACTTAGGCTCTGATACCAATCTGTAACACCCTCATTTCAGCGTCATGTCAGCGGAAGGGTCAAATGGTGTTACGTCATAGCACAATAACTCAAATCATAGAAAACGACTCAAAAGAGACGTTTTAAGAAAATTTCATTCATTCGAATAATAAAAGTTTACATCACGGTCCCCAAATAAGTTTTACAACATCATACAATGTTTTACAAAACGTTTTCGAATGAATAATTATTTAGCGGGCCTTCATATCTCCATCAATCCGAATTACCTTCAAGTACCTGAATAAAACAGCTAAAACGTCAACAATAATGTTTGAGTGATTCATAGAGTTTATATAATATAAACAAGAAAATTTTCGAACACAAGTATCAATTTTCAAAATTTTATGGATATAACGATGTGGACAACAACATATAGGGGAATATTATAGAGCCTCATGACATCGAACCTTACCATATATTCAATATAGTGCCCACTATACACCCTCGCTATGAGTGTATCTCATTCTCTATACAATGCATCCGTTGTGTTATGTTCCCAACACAAGACGATAGCTAGTCATCACGGATCGGAGGTGGAATCACTAAATAGTACTTAATATCATATATAAGCGTATCCTTTAATCCCGGCAATTAACAATTCATGATATTTCCGCGAATTGCATTTAGCGAGTTAAAAAGCTAACTTATAATAATCAAGGCTACTAGCATACATTCGGTCCCTGTGTCTATTTAAAAACAATCATGTTATCTCCCTTGCGGTTTATAAACAATTTAAATACAATGCGAGGCTATGAACACACCGTAAGACAAGTAAGACAAAATATTAAGAGTCTTGAGCGAGCGGAAGTACTCTAAGCACCTCCTAAAAATACGTGTGACGCGACTTAGTACGTAGAAAGTAACAATACGTAGAAATTAAACATGTGATCATGAGATGTGTTTCCGAGATAAGTATGGCATTTCACTAGAACTTACCCAAGTCCTTTTTAATCCCAAAATGACATGTGACCTGGTCTTATAGTCAAATAAACATCTACCAATTTTCGGCTTTTAACTTTTATTTTATCCCGGTGTACAAAACGTTTTACAATTTAATAGACTAGACGTAAAAACTAGGTTTCCTGAATTTTAACTGACTTCATGACCTCATATCGCCTAGCTAACAAATTGTTTTCTATAGAAGGATGCTTTACACTAAATAACCCCTGGAAAGCTATTTGATCGAGTTTCCAGAAAGGTCAAGTCTCACAATTTACAAATTTTGAAAACTATGTGAAAAGACCATTTTATCCCTGGTTGTCCAAAACAGAAAGTTAGCAAAAATTTTACCCTTTACTAAAATGGCCATAAATCCTAAACCATGATAGCAATAAAGGTGAGGTCAAATGATATGGTTTCCTTATGATGTCTACTACTGACCCAATCAAAAAGATCTATTATTGTATAGCAAAACTTTGGAGTTTAACTCGTATTCTAAACACATGTCCAGTTTTGACCTATTTTCGTGTTTTGACAATATCTCCCTCATCCGGAGGAGTTGGTTGAGCATCCAACTATCTCATATAGCTGAGACATATATATAAACTACCTATGAATTTTACTACCATAGAGCCCCAAGCTAATTTTTAGAGCTATTAATACTTTTAGCTACTGTTAGAAAACAGTCCCCAATTTTTCATCTCAAAACCTTTTTAAACATCATTTTAATTATCTAAGATCTATCCCAATGCCATAACTAATCCAAAACACCCTCAAGATCATCATCATATAAATATTTACAGACCTAAACATCCATTTTCATGGATTAAAATTAAAGAAAACAAGAAATAGAAAGGTAGAACAAATAAAAGAGAGATTAGGCTTACAAAAATGAAGATTTAGACTAGTGAATCAAACAAAAACCCTCCTTTCTTGTGTTGGCTGAAATCGAACCAATGAAACCCAAGATTAACAAGCTTATAAACCTCCTAAATATCACCAAGAATCTCCCCAAGAAAACCCCAATCAAAAGCTTCAAGAAATCTCAAGAAAACAAGCCCCAAACTCCTTCAAATCTTCATGGAATTGCACCAAACTTTGCAAGAGGCTTAGGGATTATGTTATAATGGATAAAAGGAGATGAAAATTTTTGTGAGGATGGTGGTGGTGGTCCTAGGGTGTACGGCAGCACTGGGAGGAAGAAGGAAGAAGAGAAATTTTTGAAATCTTATGAAGTGGAATGGTTTTGCATGTATGGAAGAATGGGATGGTATAATGAGTGTTATAGAAAAATGAAATGTGGTTGAGTGTGGGGATGGAGAAACCGGCCCTATGGCCTTGGGTTTGGGAAAAAGTATTTTTTTTTTGATTTTTAAGTTATAAGTTTATTTAAAGTATTGTGTAAGGTAATTTAAGAAAAGGTAAAGTTTAAAGGTAAAAACGCGAGTTTTAGCAAGAATTCACGTAAACGCGAAACACAACGGAAAAATGTAAATGATGAAAATTATAATCATCGATGCTTAACGTAGGATTCGCCGATTCTTTGTAAACGTCGCGTAAATTACAATCGTAAACCCTAATTTCTTCCGGTTTTGTCGTGAGTTCATATCTCAACATAAAAATGAAAATTATATTTAATACTCGAGAATAAAATAACGACCTGAATTTGACGGATTGTCACAAAAGTGGCGATATCTTCCACTTTATACAATACTCTACATCGTTGATTTTTTTAGACGTATCAACGAATAATCGATCCTTCGTGTAATTCTTTCGGTAGTTGCGAAACGATTATCTTCAAACTTTCTTTCTCTCTTTTTGTTGCTATTTTTCTAATTTTTTTGATTTTTTTTAAACACTATCCTATGAAACTCGGTGTAGTTTCAACATCCGTTACGTTCAATAATAACCGGATATTCCTTTGATAATTCCTTCATCTTTGCCATACCATTAATTGTGAGTAGTAAAAAATATGATTTTGACTAAAATATACATTCCTCATTGTGCTATGACATATTTCTTCTCCAACATAACCATAATAGATACAAGACTCGAGAAATACAAACTTTACACTTTAAGCAACTAGCAACTGTAAAATAAACTTAATCTAACAAGGTAGGCTAAGGTGTAACGAAACAAATAATTGGTGCAGTTCCTAAAGGATTGACTCTACTGGTTGTTCTAGGGGTATCTTACTCTTAAAGTGAGAGTAAACAAAGGGTTTATACGGGGGTTAACTAACTGGTGTAGTTAGTTAATAAGCAACATGTAAAGGCGATTTGAGTGTAATCCTAAAATTTACCAATTTAAACAAGTTACTCCATCTAAATCCATAGTACTTATCATTGTAGTCTCGAATAGATATACCTAGCCAAGTTCTAAAGTCTACAACATCACCGACATACTCATATTTTATGGAATATGGGTAAACATTTGGAAACGGATAAGGTTAAATCCTTATAATATCTAACAAGGGTTATTGTGTGCGGGTTGTGTATCAAGTAATTTCACAAAAGTATGCTTGATTTTTTTTAAATTTGAGCATAATTTAAGCATTTTAGTGTGAAAATTAAGACAAGTAAACATTCTAATTCCACCCCCCACTTGAATTATACAACGTCCTCATTGTATGGATAAAACATTAAATACAGGAATTAAAAAGAATTAGAATGAGAAACTCTCCTGATATTTTCTCAGTAGATTCTCCATGTTGAGTGTATTA
Source organism: Tanacetum coccineum (assembly GCA_026074375.1). Classification (NCBI taxonomy): domain Eukaryota; kingdom Viridiplantae; phylum Streptophyta; class Magnoliopsida; order Asterales; family Asteraceae; genus Tanacetum; species Tanacetum coccineum. The sequence continues at coordinate 15,036 of BQNB010124991.1, forward strand.
GCAAGATTGTGTTGAATAACCGCCTTAAAGTTTCAAGACTCCAATACTTCAAGATCTCCAGATTTGTAAATTCTCCACCAATATTCGTTGATATTATTTCATAAGGTCTTGTGTAAAATATAGGAAAAAAATGTGTATTCCTATCTTGGTACCTACGGTTAATTTAAACTAAACTAAACAAACTAAATACGAGTCAGTTTTGGTAAATAACCCTATCATGGTACAAAAAATACGCCCGGATTGCTCAGACTGATAATAATATTTTTTAACGTGCATAAAAAGTAAAGACCTGATAATGTCCAAACATTTAATACCCGTATGGTATGGAGCGGATACGCCGTATTGATGTCTGGAAACAACCATATAATTAAATAACATCCAGGTTTCTCCCGGGAAGCACTTTTGTTTACAGTGAAGTCTTTAAAGTTAGACTTTTCCTTCAGCTGTACTCCTTAACACATATCCATCTCATGCAACGCGAGGCTCGCGTGTGAGCCATTCTTCCATCTTCGCATCTCGAATGTAATCGGGTCCTAAATTCAATACTCCTTTGTAGTATACCCCTTAACTTTGAAGCATGCAAGATTGCCCATCTTCTATCATCTTCTTACCGTCAATAATGGAGGAATCTTGTGCATTGCTCATTATTGTGGTGTTAAACCTTAGATTGATCGCAAACCATTTGAACTTTCTTCATCCATTACCAGTGAAATGGGTAATTATCCCTTTGAACCGTTTTGTTTTAATTCCAACTTCTCTTAAAATGGTTCGCCAAAAATAACAAAAATAGGCACATTCAATAAAGCTCCTACAACATTATTCCCTTTGTACACCATCTTATCCTTTATTATAAAATTATGAAACTTTTTAGACATCACATTGACATACAATAATGGGAAAAAGTTAACGTGTGTAAATTCAAATCCTATCATGCAAGAAAACTTTAAGTTGTGAGCACAATCTATATGGATCTTCTTATCATAGTCACAATAATTAGGGTAATCATCAATCCCAACATCAAGTTCATCATCCCTAGTTCTAAATTCCTTAATTACCTCACCTTCCTTAATGGTGGGCATCAAATCATCTCCTTAATTTCTCATAAGCTCAAATAGTTCATTTAGATCATTTAATTCAATGTAATCTTCCAAGAAAGGGTCTAATGATCTATTTAACACCAAAGTCTCTCCCATAAGCCTAGCTTCTAAATCAAGTTCCATTCTTTCTCTTAAACCTAACATGTAGACCCTCTTAATTAAGCTACTAGCAGGTTTAACACTTTTAAAAATTATTCTTTCTTCCCCAACTCTCAAAGTAATCTTTCTTTTGAAAACATCAATCTTAGCATGGGTGGTAGACAAAAATGGTCTTCCGAAGATCAAGGGTACTTTGATATCCTTGTGCATATCAAGAATTATAAAGTCTACAGGGAAAACAAATTTACCAATACCTACTAGCACGTTTTCAGCAATTCCTTTTGGATATTTCACAATCCTGTCTGCTAATTCAATTGTCAACTTAATGTGAGCTAATTCGCCTAATCCTAAGTTAAGGTAGGTCGAGAGAGACATAATACTAATGTTAGCTCCTAAGTCAGCAAGGGCATTATCAAATCAAACATTATTAATAAAGCAAGGTAAAGTGAAACTTTCTGGGTCTTTCTCCTTTCTGGGTATGGAATTATTGATATGTGAAGCTTCAGAGTAAGCTTCTGAGAATTGTGGTTCATATGATCACTTTTTATCTTTACAGTAGTAACAATTCAAACGACTTGGAAACGAAATTGTCATTTGTCTTGTCTCGTACATTAGTGTACGGTTCTGTCAATTGGATACGGCGTATTGGTGGGATCCAATACGGCGTATCGGGTATGAATCAGCTTCAACAATGGTTGAGATTGACTTGACATGGTCTCTTGGGTTAGTTTCAGTGGAGCTTGGTAAACTTCCAAATCCTCTTTCCTATAGTACCTTGCTCATTTGCCCGATTTAGATCTCCAAAGTTTTAATTGATGCTCCTTGGTTCCTTATGGCAGCATCCGTTGAAGCTCAGATCTCTTTGATCAAATTGGAGTTCTCCTTATGTCTTTTTGCCGATTCCCCCATAAATTTGCTTAGGGTTTCTTCCATATATTGCCTTCGTTCTTGGTATGAAGGATTCACATTGTTCCTTTGATAGAATCCCGAAGCAGTTGTTCTATATCCCCCTCCTTGAAAAGGTGCACCAAATTGAGTGTAGTAAGCTTCTTCGAGGGTTTTCCCTTCTTCCTTGAGTGGACAATCTTTGGTGTAATGGGGACCTTTACATTGTTCACATCCTACTTGAGCAGCATAAACTTTTTCATTCACTTTCTTGATTTCTCTTCCAAGATTATTGAGTTGCGCTTGTATTGCTGCTAATCCGTTAGAAGTTTCAGTACTTCTGGTCCTTGATGTTCCATTGTGCTATTTTTGAGAGTATTCAGCCATTTCTTGGATGGCTACTTTCGCATCAGCAACAGTCTTTGATGGTATGGCTCCTCTTAAATCAAGAATTTATCTAGTTGGAACATCCAATCCATTATAGAACAAGACTACCTCCTGCATCTCTGTTAAATAGTGTTGAGGACACTTCATCAAGAGTTCTTTAAATCGGTCCCAAGCTTGATAGAGGTTTTCATCTGGTTCTTGTTGAAAGTTGTTGATCTCCTCCATTTTCTTTGTAGTACGAGCAGGTGGGCAATATTTGCTTAGAAACTTTGTCTTCAGATCTTCCCAAGTTGTAATCGAACCAGATGGTTTGTTTCTTAGCCAACGACTTGCGGCTCCAGTTAAGGACATAGGGAAGGCTCTAAGCATCAATTGGTCTATAGTAATATTAGGGATGTGGAATAAATCCACGATCTTAAGAACTTTCTTAATATGTTCGTTCGAATCTTCATGATCAGAACCACTAAAAGTGTTGGTACGTAGTTCTTTGAGAAATTGGCCTTTTAGTTCAAAATTATCCTTGTCCTCGATCTTAGGCCTATCAACTCCCGATCCATAATCGGTTCGAGTTTTGCTCATGTATTGTTCCATAGTTTCCGCCATTGTTTCCGTAACTTCCTCCTCTGAATATTCTTCTTGGTCAGAAAATAGATCGAAATTAGGCAATCTCGATTCGTCAAGACTTAGTGTCTTGAAGTGCTTTCTAGATGATCAAAATTCTCGTTCCGGATCCTTAAAAGGTGTAAATAGTTCCTTAGTCAAACTTCTTGTCATGTACTACCTGAAACAAGGGATAAACAATTAGTAAGATGGGCTCAGGAGAAAGAAAACACAATTATACGGAAACTGAATGCGAAAAACCAGATCTGTTACTGTATCAGACAGTCAATACGTCGTATTCAATGGAACTGAATACGCCATATTAATCTTTTTGAATGAATACGCTGTATTGGATAGAAAGTTGGATACGCCGTATCCAATGGAAGTGGATACGCCGTATCGGTTTATCGACCAGAACAATGTATTATGAAAACAATTAAATAACACGCAAACAATTAAACACAAAAATATATAAGCAAATATATATAATATACATAATCATACACTAATCTAAATTACACTAATCCTAAGGGTTAGATCTAATCTAATGCTAAAAACCAAAATATCAAATAAAAATCAAGATTAATTTTTAATCCCCGGCAACGGCGCCAAAAACTTAATGTGCCGTTGTGTGGTTGTAAATTATGATTTAAGTTTTAAATTTATATTTTGCCGACTTAACCAAAAACAACACTTTAACGGGAAGTGTACCCGGTCGATGGGAGTTTCGTGGTATGTAGGGTGTCGATCGCTAAGAGCAAGAAACACTTTAAATTTGTTAATACATTGGTTTTTCTAATCTAAGTTAGTCTAATCTATGCTAAACCTATGTTAATCCTAAATCTAAGGGATAAGGGGGGTTTTCAGCCTGAGAGACTGGCACAGGTTTTGTGGTGACTAAAATCAATTCAAGACACTAAAACACACGCAAGCAAATTAACAGAAGATAAAAGAGAGGTCTAGCCAAATATAAGAAAAATGTATTAACCATTATTAATCCAATTAGAACATTGGTTTATTTATTTAGTGCAATGAATACTTATCTCGAGGCGGCATATCATTCTTAAGACTTAGGCGGTACTTCTTTCTATAACCTAGACACGTAGAATTCTGTCACAATTAAACGCATCCGCATAAAGCATCCTTATTTGCTGATTATAATCTATCTTGGGGATTAAAGCAATGGTGATCTTGTTAAACCTAGCTCATAGAGACTTTACCCACTTAATGCTTAATGGCTCTTTATATAATAGTGGTCTACTGTCCGTGTCCTTACCAATGGAATAAAAACGTACTCGTTGATACCAAGGTCACCTTATGACTCAACTAAGCTCACAAAACTAAAGGCAAGGATAGGTCAATATTTGTGATCCTATAATTCTAAATATATATATATTGCAATATGGAGAGCTATCCTGGGCTCTTAGCCTACACCCAAATAACACCGAAGTTGCAACGCATTAAATATGTAGGACTAGACTCATTTGAATGATAGGTCGCATACTTAAGCACGTAAACAAGTATAAATTGGTAAACATAAACAAGTAATCAACGATAAATTAAAAAATCGAGATAAACAAACCAAACATTAAGATTTTAATGGCTAATACCCGAAGGTATTAGCCTTCAAATGTCATAATTAATACAAAAGTAATGATTTAGCCAAACTAACCGAGTTAACGAAGGATACCAAAAACTAAACGATTACAAGAGTACAAGAAATTACACGTTGTCTCCTATGGA
>BQNB010124992.1:0-17297 GCA_026074375.1 Tanacetum coccineum
TGCACAAATTTTTGGCTTCCAAAAACCATTTAAACCTGCTGAATTTTGAGAATGAAAATGGGACTTTTTGCTCTTTAAAAAATTACACTTAAGTCTTTTGGCTGTTTTGACTCAACAAGTCAAAATGACCCAAGGTTGTCTTGACAGCTTGTTTTAGACACACAATGACACACTTTTTTGACACTAAAACTCAAGTGTACAATGGCTTATCTAAATAAGCCATTGTATCCCTTTTTTAAAAACCACAGTTTTGAGAGCCCTTATAAAAACTTGAAAAACAGGTTTTGACTTAAAAATTTAGCCAAACTAAACTTACAATAAGCTCAACTACTTAAGCTTAAACTTTACTTGTGACCACAACCCATACAAAAAACATTTTGACCGTTTTCACCACTTAACCACTAAACCCCTTAAGATTTTAAAAGTGATAAAAACCTATAAATGCTAAGTTTACTGAATTTTTTTAAAAGGACTACTTACTACTTAGCAATTTTAAAACAATTAAAAAGGTGGAAAAGCTAAAATAAAATAAGCATTAAAAAGGTATTATAAGATTAGAAACTGTTTTAAGCTAATTTATGTCGTTTTTAGCATTTTTGTATGATATTTGTTAAGTGTAATTTTAATGTAATGGCTTTAATTTTTAAATGTGTGTTACTACTTTTAGACCTACTTACTTGACTCCTGGTTTAAGGAAAATCAACTACAAGGCAAACTTTAACATAAATAAACACCAATAAGCACAAAAGAACAGTAATAAGCTAAAAAAAAAATAAGCTAATAAGCAATTGCTACAATAATTTTTAAGCAAAATTTAAAAGGGAATGTACCTTTAATCCTTTGCTCAAAACAGGATTTTTGAAACCTATTAAGCTCTAAAACCCTACCCAAAGCTTATAAATAAGCTTAAACTAAGCAAAAACCAATGAGCCATCCCAAATTGCCCATTCATCCATAACTTTAATCCAACAGTACTTTGTCCTTTCTTTTGAATTTTCCTTAAAGTTTTCAAAAACAGGTTGTAAAATGTGCTTAAATGAAAGCTTAAATGTTTTAAAAGAAATATTTGTAACTTAGAACACAAATGTAAGAATCAACTGAATTTTCCATTAAAACAAGTGAAGTACAAGTACAATAAAAGCTAAACTGAAAACTTAATAATCTAAAACTTTTTTTTAAAACTAAAAACTACTACTTTTGCCACAATGGGCTTACATTGCTTAAATAGTAAAAACGACTAGGGTTTTGCTTGCTCTTCTTGTCTTCTTGCTAGTGTGCTTTCTTGTAGACACAAAAATGCAGTGTGTTTGTTGTGAGTGTGTAGACAGAGACAATCCTGGCCCTCCATTTTTCTTGGTGCCCAAGTCGACATTTATCAACCCTTGATGATCTTGGTGGATTTATGGATTGCCAACATGGCAATCCCATGTGGGGGTGTGGGGTGTGTTATGGTGACATTTTTGGAGGTATATGGGAGGTCAACGAGGTGACAGGTTGTGGGGTATGGGATTTGGCGGGAAGTCGTTGTTGAAGATGTACAGTATTTTGAAGTTGGGATGAAAGTTTGTGGGTTTGACAGGATTAGCCCCTCATGGATATAAGGGTGTTTGCACCCATGGTCCTTGCGTGTTATGGGAGTTTGGGGACTTGGCAAATTCAGTCCCCAAAGGTTATATTTGAAATTGCATCACAAGTCCTTGTTAGATGTGGTTTTGGGGACTTGGCAGTTTAGCCCCCTGTGGTTTAACTTTGCCAAATTGGCAGTTTGGGCCCTTCTCTTCATTTCTCTTGTTTTCTTCTTTAAATAAGTTTAGGGTTTTGACAAATTTAGCCCTCAAACTTATTTTTCTTGACTTTTGGCTTCGGGGTTGACTTGGGTTGACTTTTCTACACTTGGGCTTGGATTTTGACTTTGTCTTTTTCCTGCTTTTCCATTCCGAGTCCGGTTTTGTCGTTTTGGCTTCGTTTTTCGTCCTTTTCTTAGTTATCCGTTCCTGCACAATACAATTAGCAAAACAAGCATATATTTGGCATTTTAAGTCCGTTTTTGGTTATTTTAGCTCGTTTTTAAAGGTAAAAGGTATGTGTAATTAAACACATACCATTGATTTAATAGTTTAAATTAATTTGAACACACACACCTAAATATATGATTTATGTCGGGAAGATAAATTCACAAGTTGTAATTATAAGTAGTCTTAGCATCTTAGCTCATACTTAACAGTGATCTTATTTTAAGCTTAGCATGGAAAAAGTAAAAAATTGGGAATGATGAAATTATCTTTTAGACACTTAATTGTGCTTTTTGTTCTATGATCCTTAAAGTTACCAATGAGGTAATGAAAACAATACATTATGTCAACACAAAATAAGTTGTAGTTAGGCAATTATTATTAAGAAAAGAAAAATCATAAAAAGAGAAAATGTTTTGAAAATGGGATTTCGGGTGTTTTATAACTTGTGTTCTCTTAACTCTCTTAACAAAAATCTTTGCTACTTTTCAAAGGTTTAGTTTGGGGAAGTTTTGAGGTATTTGGTTATAAGGCATGTAATATCGCGTGAGGACACACAATCGTTTAGTTTGGAGAATTTTGATAGGTGTAAAATTACACATATATGTTTATGCCTAAAATAACCCAATTAAACCCAAAACAGACTTAAAATGACAAAATATACTTGTTTTTGTGTTTTGTGTGTGCAGGTACGGATAAATCAAAAATCATAAGAAAACCGTCAAAAACGGGCAAACACGGACACAAGAACGGAAGAGCACAAAAGAAGCCAAAGATGTAAAGCCAAAGCTAGGAAAGGTCTACCTTCAGTCAACACTTGGTCAACCTCAGTCAAAGCACTAAAAGACAAACCCTAAATGTTTCATTTCAGTCCCTCCAAACTTCAAATGTAACACAAATGGTCCCTAAACCTTTAATGGGCCAAAACCCCTTAAAACTATATCCGGCCCAAAACACAAAACCCATAACTTATAATTAAAATCCACGGACCATTCTTGCCAAAACCAAAAGATGTTATACACTTGAATGTGTATTACATCTTCACTTCACAAAACAGAGGGACCAAAGTTGCCAATGTCCCATACTCACCCCCCATTTACCCGTATATGTAAAAATGGCGGGAAAAGCTGTTTTTACTATTCACCTTCTCCCCCGTTTCACCCTCCTGTCAAATCAAAGGGGTTTTTATAATTAAGGGTCAAAATGAGTAATTCAAAGGTTCAAGTACACCATGGCAGGGAGAAACGTCACTCAAGCATTCTAATTGGCCATTACCCACAAGAAGGACACACGTGGATAGTGAAGAAAACACACGGGGAAGTGGGATTTGCTCTAAATTAAGTGCAAAAGAAGCACAAGGTGACACAATCACGGATTGCCAAGCTGGCAATCTGTGTGAGCTAAGATATGATCCAACGGCTCATATATGGAATCCAATGATTGAATAATGATCAAGGGCCAAGGCAGATTGAAGAGAGACCTAGAAGGATCTGCGACAAGCTATAAATAGCCCTCACTATCACACACACACGGCATCTAGTTTTTTTAGTAGCTTTTAGTTAGTAGCTTAGTAGATTTTAGCTTAAATTAGCTTATTGTAATTTCCTTTAAAATTCAGTTGTAATTTTTCAAATCCGTTTTTAGCTTATTGTAATGTCCTTTTCAAAAGTATTGTAATCTCTTTTTTAAGTAATGAAATCATAGTTCTCTTTTATAAACTGTTTTTACTTAAAAGCTTTTATAAATTCTAATGTCATTGTTGGGAATTCTGATTTGATGATTAAAAAATCTTATATGCAACAATGAAGAAAAAAGAAACAACAAGGACTTAAGATGTAATATTAGGTTAGCTTAATATGTAAGCTAGGTTTTTATTGTAAACCCTAGCCTCTCTAGTTTATAAAGAGAGGCAGGGAGTCTGGTTTAGGCATCCATCCAGAAAAGTGTGTGTACACAAAGCACAATATGTAGACGTCTAGTGTAGAGATGGTGTAGCCTCAAGGTAATCAAGGTTTTCCTTGATCCCTGTTACAGTTCATTGATGTAACCGTATTATCTTGATCAAATAATATTGGGGCTGTGGAGAATGTTTGGTAAAACCGGAGGGGGGGGGGGTAGGTTTAATATTTTTGTTCTTATTCCGCTTTGTTTTTATAACTTATGAACATTGATATTATCCTAGATAAAGGTCTAAACAACCTGAGCTTAAACGATCTAAGGAATGTTTGGTTTCCACAATTGGTATCAGAGCCATGTGGCTCTCGATCTAGGATGTTACAAGGTTGTTTTGCAAGTCGTGTTCTTGGTGGAAAGAAGGTTCATGCTTCTGTTCTAGTGTGGTGGTGTGTGTGTGTTTTTTTTTTAATGGCGATTTTTGGTATTTTTAGGGGTTTTGCGACACTTTGAAAAGTTTGTCTTTAAAAAAAAAAATGTTCGTGTTTGTTTTTGGGGATGAAGCAAAGGAAGTTAAAACCCAAATTCTGCTCGTTACGTATATGGTTTCCAAAGTGATGATTTAGTGACTAAAAAAGTGTCTAGGTATCCAGATCATGTGATTATATTGAAACAACAGGTTGGCAACGTCAAGAGAAGGTTGATGTTTCGATTCTTAAAAGGAGCAGCAGCATCAAAAACGTAAGAAAAAGTAACAGCATGTATGTGAATGGTTAGTACTGCAACATATTGGTTAGAGTACTGCCAATAAAATTTGTACAACGTTGTTATACGTTTGAGCTGTATGAGTCAAGGGAGAGGTTATTGTTGCTTGGCTCATGGGTTAATGCTGCTTGTTGAGTTGATTATAACTGTTTGGACTCGAAGTTGTACTTGTACTGTTACAAGGTGTCGTATGCAACAAGCAAAGGAAAGTTTATGCTGCTCGTATATTATTAATGTTGCCAAGTCTATTGTTAGTGCTGCCAAGGTTAATTAATATTGCTCGTTGATATTTACTACTGCCAAGAATATTATTAATGCCGCTTCTATGCGTTAATGCTGCTAATCTTGAAAGTTAATACTGCCAGCATTAAAAGTTAATACTGCCAGCATCAGAAGTTAATACTGCCAGTAGTAATTTCAAGTGTTAATACTGCTTGGGTTTTCGAACTGTACACTTAATGCTGCTGCTTGATTTTTAGTACTGCTAGGTTTAAAAAGCAGTTACTACTATTCTTATTGGTCGTGGTTTATTAAGTTTGTACTGCTAGCATTAAGAGCAGTTAGTTAGTACTGCTTGGAGCTTAATGGAATTAATACTGCTAGCATTGTTCGATATTGGATAACACACACAGATGATTTGGTTAATGTTGTAAATGGCTCATTTTTGGAATTAAATTTTTAATTGGTTTACGAAGAGGATACATATCATTTATTTGAAGATGAAGTGGATTTCACGGGGTTTGTGTTCCTATTATATCCTTTTGTCTTTGAGATAACTTGTTCGTGGCGTTCAAGCTGTGACGAAGAATTGACAAATCAATCATGTTGATTTTTCTTATGGTGCTCAATGCTCACATTTGCTATCACTTTAAGGAGTTACGTTGTTTAACTCATGTTCTCATAAGAAGATGAGGATTTATTGTCCAAGAAGATTAGCGTCTCCTATACATCGGATTTGGGTATACGTTCAGAGTCACGTAGATAGTACAAGATATAAGATACAAGTTTGGGTTATTCTACTTCTACATCAAGTTTGTTATACTTAGTCTTCTTCATCAATAATCATTACATAGAGCCTACAGAATTGAAGATTCAAGAAATGGTTAACATATGAGTTTCAGGGGAAGCTTAATGTTAAAATGTTTAACCATTTACATGCACCACTTGAGGGGAAGTGTTCACAGGTTGCTTATCTACACAAGACCCCTATTGGATGATTACAAAAAGGGGAAGAAGATTCATGATTTGCAGCTTATTATTATGGTGGCATGTTCAAGGAGATCTTAAAGTTAAGGAAGCAGTGTTTTCTTTCATGAAGTTGTTTGTAAATATCAAATAGGTGAAGATGTTGGAATTCTGATTTGATGATTACAAAATCTTATATGCAACAATGAAGAAAGAAGAAACAACAAGGACTTAAGATGTAATATTAGGTTAGCTTAATATGTAAGCTAGGTTTTTATTGTAAACCTTAGCCTCTCTAGTTTATAAAGAGAGGCAGGGAGTCTGGTTTAGGTATCCATCTAGAAAAGTGTGTGTACACAAAGCACAATATGTAGACGTCTAGTGTAGAGATGGTGTAGCCTCAAGGTAATCAAGGTTTTCCTTGATCCCTGTTACAGTTCATTGATGTAACCGTATTATCTTGATCAAATAATATTGGGGCTGTAGAGAATGTTTGGTAAAACCTTGTTCAATATTTTTGTTCTTATTCCGCTTTGTTTTTATAACTTATGAACATTGAAAATAATCCAGAAAAAGGTCTAAACAACCTGAAGCTTAAAACGATCTAAGGAATTTGGTTTCCACAGTCCATGTGCTATTTTATAAGCTTTCTTTCATAACACTCAAATCTATAAGCTTAGATTAGCTAAACAAGCCTTAATAAACTCAAATCATAAAATCAGTTAATCACCTTAACTATTTGGACTACTGAGCTTTTAGAGAGGAGAACCAATTATCGAAGGTTCATCAAGGACAATTTACGGCTTAGATAAAAAATAAGCAGAGCTAGTAGATAATCTCTAAAGAGCCTTATGCTTTTGTTTAGCTAAAGCCTCAAGTAAGTTTTCCTTTTAATTCCCTGTCCCTTTATTTTAGCTTAACAATTGCTTAAATATGCTAAATTTGTTATTTTCTTATTAATTGTGCTTATCTGCTGTCTTATTGCTTATTTGTGATTTATAATGTTAATTAGTGCTTATTCATCATCTGTTTTAGTTTTAGTATTATAGATCTTAGTATTTTTCATTGTTGTTATAAAATCCATAAAAAAACCAAAAAAAAAAATTAGTAAGCTTAGCCTAGATTCTTAGATTTAGCTTAAGTGGGTTATTGATCTTAAGTTGTTATGGTCATATAAGTAGTTTTTATAAGGTAATGAGCTTTTATTAAATCGAATTAAAATTATTAGTTTAATTCAAAACTGTCAATGTATTAAGGATGGTTTGCATAAGGGTTATTTGACTATCAAACGTCAAAGGTTTTAGTGCAATTTTGTTTGAGGACAGCTTTGATTTCATTTAAAAATTTAGGAAAAGAGTTTTCACAAGTTTAGTTTTTTAAAAATAAAAAGTTAAGCTTATTTTTAGTATTCCTGCACCAGGGGAATTTTTCTTTTGATTTTCACTTAGCAAATTTGGAACCAAGCCATCTAAGGCTTGGTTCTTGCTTAATTAGAGTTTGTACACACTCAACAAGAGTATTGAGTGCAGGTAACCTCAATAGGTTACCCTGTGCATTTGGTTTGGCTAATTGCAATTTGCATCAGCAGTACTAACATCAGTAGTACTGCAGAGCTTTTGAGTTCATTTAGCTTATAATGTTAGGAGCAAGGTTTTAAATTCAGTAGACTCTTAGTTAAAACATAGCTTAATCTAGTTCTAGCCTTAATTTTTTGTTTTTCATTTTCTAGTATAATAACCTAGGTACAATTGCTCTTAAAGTTTTCAAAAAACCAAAAAAAGTAGTTTCTGTCCTTAGCTTTTAATTTTGAATTTCTAGCTGTGAGTAGTTGTTTTTATAAGTTGAATCTATAATCTATAAGCTGTTAATCTAGTTTTCAAAAGCTCAGGTTCATTAATAGCTTATAACTCATAATGGCTTAATTTGATTTTGTGCCTTTAGCTTTTATTGTTGAGTTGCAGGTTTTATCCTAGAATTCAGTTAGGTTTAAGTATTAGTTAGGTAGCTAGCTTGTTAAAACTAGTTAGAACTAATCTTAAGGTTTCTAAATCAGCTTCTAGTTTGTAATTTGAGCTTATAATGAAGCTTGTGCAAAGCTTTTAGTCCAAATAAGCTATAAATAGCTCAAAAGCCTTCTTACTGAAGGCAGAACTTCATAAGCTCTTTCTGAGCTTGTTTTTGAGTTTAAGCTTATGCTCCATTTATTAAAAGTGCTTAAAATTAAGTCTTTTATAAGTTCTAACTTTTAGTTTTTGAAAAAAGTGAAAATAAATAAAAAATAGCAAAAAGGGGTTTGCCTGCCTCGAACCCACGACCTCCCACACACAACACACACGCCTTAACACTTTGCTACAATAGCTCATCCATTCACCTTTTCCCACATTTAATACTTGTAGTCGTTTTCATTTCCTTTTTCATTAAAAAGCCATAGCATAATAAGCTGTTTTCACAACTTATTTGATAAGCTATGCTTATACTTTCATTTTTCATTTGAACTTTGTTACTTTTTAGATTTTTCTTGATTTTTTGGTAATTTTTCATTAAGTAGATTATTTTAAATCATTTTTCGAAAGTTAAAATCTTAGAAAATACATAAAAAATAGAAAAAAGTTTCAGAAAATTACAAAAAAATAGTTTTTAGTTTTATAAAAAATAGCTTTAGGTTTACATTAAGAAAAATCATTTTCACCACTTTTAGATTTTAATTTTAATTTTTGAGCCTTTAATTTTAAGATTAAAAATAGGATTTTAATTTTAAAAATAGTTTTCTGAGTTTTTATGTTGATTTAGACTTTTCTAAGTTTAAAAATCATTTTTCTAATTTTCTAAGACTTAATTTGCTATTTTTTAGGATTTAATTAGATTAAAATAGTTTTAAATTCATAATAAATTCAAAAATAATCAAAAAAATGTTTTTCTTTTTCTTAAAATTTTATTTTGTCCTAATTTAGGTTTAGAAATTTAGTTTTCATTTTTAGGAGTTAAATTTAGTATATTTGCTTATTTGTCGCTTTTAGTTGCACACGTTAATTTGTTTAAGTGTTTAATAGCTTTTACTTGTTAATTTTAATTGTTGCTTTTAATGAGTAGTTATAGAAACTCAAAAATATCCTCTCTCTCATTCAAATCACAATCCAAGCTAAAACGTAGTTTTAATTTCACAAGTCGTTAGGGAAACGATCCGGGTGATCATACTTCCCGGTTAAATATACGTATTATATATTATATATATATTTTCTAAGAGTGAATTTTCCTTAGGAAATTTTCTTAATTACTCTTGTGGTAATATATCGTATATTTTATTAGTGTATTAAAACTACCACATCAACATTCAAACACAATATTTGTCTAGTTTAACGACATTCTTGAACAACAACACAACAAACACGATACATAACACTAAAAACGATCTAAAAAAGATTCAATAAATGACAAACGGCTAGAGATTCGAACTACGATGACAAGTGATCACAAAGTTGATTTGGTATCCCTTATTTGAGCTTGAAGTTAGATTTCATGAAGGCGTCTACTTATTTCATCATCGAGACTTCCTTCTATTTGCTACCCCTTTTCTTTAAACTTAATCTATCGATTGATGACTTGCTTGACCGTATACAGCTTATGATTAAGACTTGAATTATCTAGTTACCAGCAGTCATGGGTGGTTGGTTGCAGACCTGGTTAACTATCACTTAAAGGAGTTACATTGTAGTACTCAGTGTCACACGCAAAAGACGATGTGGATAATTTCAAGAGGTGTTGTACTTCTTATACTTTTCTGGTTGGGTATAAAGTACTTATAGATTTAATGTTGCACCGTTCTTCAATCAACAACAGTGCAAGCTTAAGTAACAAATTTGGGGGATTTCACTTCATTTTCAAGTTTGGTATATCGGGTTTACTTCACCAAGTGATCACAACAATAGCCGACAGAATACGAGGTTGGTAAGTTAGCCAGAGAGTTTAAAGGTTGAGATGTAATCAGCAATTCTCACGGGATATTATTGTCCCATTCCAAGACAAAGGTACTTCACAGTCTTAGCAAAATTCTCAAAGTTCTTCAACGACATTCATATACAAGACCTTGATTATACCAAGTTTCCTTGATTCTTGCTTCATCTCCTCTACGGTTTTTGAAGACAAGAGGGTAATGCTTTGTTTGGATTTCAAGATTTGTGCTTAAGACAAGAACTTCTCGAGTATATGTGCGTACACAACAATGATGCTTCCTAGAGTTCGCAACCATCATGGGGGAAAATATGTACATCTGGGACTTAGTTGACTTTGATGTTACCATGTCAACTTCCAGGGGGAAGTAGTGTACACTACTTTACTTAGTATGGTTTATAAAGTATTCTGCATACGTAAAAAGAATTGTTGCTGATTTCTCGCATGCACCCCCGAACGAATATTCACCAAGCCCAAATGACAAGAAGCAGTGGTCGTTGGTGTGGTTTGACTTCTATAAAATTCTGCTGTGCACGTCAATGACAAGTAGAAGATTGTTCAAGCTACTTCAAAGTTTCAAAATCTGCTCAAGATAGGGATGTTGGTTTAGGGGGAATCTGATTCAGAAACTTCGCCAAAAAGGAGTCTATGAAGAAAGCTATTCAAGATATGTTGCATGAATTGGGGGGAAGTTAATCAAGTTCATGCATACTACAATGGTTCCTGTACAAGTAAAGACAATGAAGATCTCAGAAGTTTCAAGACAAGGAGAACTCAAAAGACATCTTCAGCTTTGGAAGTGCTTTGGAAGACTTTATTTTATTGTAATTGTACTTGATAGGAACATTGTAAGTAATTCCGTATGTGTCCACATATTGGTGGAAGATTGTCAACCTTAAAATATGATGACAAACACGGAATTACATTAGTTTATTTATAGCGTGTCACATAGGAACTAATAATGACTAGTTACGATAGTTATGTGGCATTGGGACTATAAATACCCCCTCCATACTTCCATGGAGGGGTGAAGCTCACTTTTGTAAAAGTGTAAGTGTGTGTGTTTTCTCTCTACCACACACACATCTTCCCATTTTTCTTCCTTTATTCTCTAATAATATGGCTACACATTTATTCCATTTTACCATACCTCCGGATCTGTTTCACATCTGAATTATGTATGTCATTTATAATATATAAATTGGATAGTAAGGGTGTGAGGTGGCGGCTTCCTTGGGCTACAAGGGTGTGAGGTGGCTGTTTTCTTAAGCTATAAGGGTGTGAGGTAGAGATGACAGGGGTGTGGGGGAGGTGCTTGTCATAGTGGTGCTTTGAAAACTAGTGTAGAACTAGTTTTAAGATATAACGGGTTTGGTTTTGGTTTAGGGTGTTACGGGTTAAAAGGGTTATGGGTTTTAGGTTTCAGTTTAGAGTTTAGGGTTAGGGTTTAAGATAGATTAGGTTTTATCCGAGCTAAGTTTAAGACGAATTAAGGTTTTAGGGTTTAAGATGCCTTGTGGTTAGGGTTTAGGATTTAACGTGTGCATTGGAGAGCTTGTTTTGGCTTAGATTCAAACTATTTAGGTGTCGGGTTAGGGTTTTAGGATTTAAATGAGCTAGGGTTTAGATTTAAGGTTTAAAGGTGATGCATTGTAGCTTATAGACGGTGTTGTACGAAAACTAGAAAGGTTTAGGAGAGAAATGACACATTTTGAATTTATATGCTTAACCGTATTGTACCATGAGATTAAAAGACTTGTACATTGGTTTTTGGAGGGAAAACCACTTCAAATGTGATGCATTATGGATTTATGCCTTGTGTTAAGGTGGTGGTAAGATATAAACATGATTTAGGAGGTAAAGTGACCTAGTTTGTATTTCATGCACAATTGACTTGTACATTGAGTTTAAAAGATTATACTAGGGTTTAGGAGGGAAAAGATATTCAAAAGTTTGGCATTGTAGCTTGTACACATGCTTTGAACATTTGTACATTCACTTTTATATGTAAACATTACATATAATTAGGGTTTTGATATAAATGTTAACGTGTAATGCTTGTTTTGATGTAACATTGTACGTGGTACGGTAAATGGATAATGTACTTGGTAAAAATAATATTAGGATATATACTTGACATATTAGGATGTTTACATGATATAAACATAGATATAGTTGGCATTGGTAGGTTGCGTGAGCTCGTTTTCTTTAGTTATGTAAACTACGTTACATAATGGAATAAAGCGAAAAATTTCCCTGTAAAAAGGTGGTATATATAATAGATGGATATTAAAGTGTATCCAATTTAATAGATGGATAATTACATTGATGAAAATTGCGGGTTGTTACAGTCGAGTCGTATGCCTATGCGCCAATTGCGATTTTCCCAACGGTTGTATCTTATTTCCTACGTTCCCTCGATATATCTTGTTGTGAATTGGTAATTAATTAAGCACTTGCCATATCATATTGTAGTTTTCTTATTTTATCAATTGGGTTTAATCCTTTTTGTTACTCTTGTTGTTTGCAGGTTGTTTTTCATATGGATGTGTAGTGTTGGAAATGGGTGATTGTGTTATGGGTTGCAGATAATGCAGTGCAACAAGTGGAGTGTTCATTGCAGGTACAAGTTAGTTTTCTATTTAGCTGATATGATGAGTTTTTTCGACTTGTTAGGCTGTTTCATATTTGGATAATTAGGCGGTGAAAAGAATGTGCCTATGTGTGTATGTGCATGACCAACGATAACAACTCAGAGCAAGTATGGTTGTGCCTGTGGAGACATAAAACCCTGATAACATCATTTCAACATCTTTGTGTGTGTGAAAATGCATACATTAACCTTCAATTACAACATTTAAACGTGTGTGTTATAACTGTAGGCATAAAGCAATTACAATAACAATTAGGACTAATCGTGCACGTTCGTAGAACTACCCCTAGCATTTCAATGTCCTTACTAAACCTATAATAAATTACTTTGTCTCATCAAATTTAGAGATGTAGGGTTGTAAAAGCTTTCACCCTGAAAGCAATGGAAACAAATAGTTTCTTGAGATTTGCAATAGTTAATGTAGTTAACTCTGAATATTAGGAAATCATCAGCTTAGTTTTCAGCTACTTTGATGGCGTCCATGATGCATCTGGAGCGTCCTTGGGAAACAGGATTTTGTTTGACTTTTAGATGACAATAGTAGGGTTTAGGTATAACCGAAATAATACCTCGACTGGTTAAGTTAGGTTGTTGAAAGTCTCTTTGAAAATAATGTTTCGAGTGCAATCTTAAGTTCCAGATTTTCATCGGGTATCATTAGTATTCTTCAGGCCTTCATGGTTTGTGACTCTAGACATTACGACATAAAGCTGGCCATGGCTGAACACAGGGTTGGGCAAATAGAGACCAACATGATTAAGTGACTGGCCTTGACTCTTGTTAATTGTCATTGCGTAGCATGGCCTGATAGGGAATTGACGCTGTTTCAACACGAATGGCCATTTTGATTGTGTCGATGTGAGTATGATCCTGTGTATAAGCACATTGTCTCCCACATGTGATCTAGTTAGAATTTTGGCCCAGATTACAAATTGACCTAGATTAGTGACGATGAGGAGAGTTCCATTGCATAGGCCTTTGCTTGGATTAACGTTTTGTAAGAGCATGATCAGGAGCTCCTTCTTTAAGCATAAAGCATGCGATGGCATGCCTGGGAACTTTAAGGTATTTAAGAACTTGACTGGGTACAGGTTGTGTTGATCTAGTGTATCAGTCGAGGCCTTGCAAATTTTATCGGCGCTATTGTATGTTACAGACTAACCTGCCAATTTTTTAAACATATAGGTATTAATTGCGTCCGCGTCATCATTCCTGGGAGTTAGAATTGCTCTTTCTTTTAGATACTCATCATCACGCTGCCTAGTAGTGAAATCATGATACGTTTCTTTAACAATCTGTTCAATAGGAGATTCCAATGAGTTGATTAGGAACCTCTCTGGAATCTCAATCCAGGCTGCCTCATCTTCTCCTTCTTTCTTTTTTGCCAGTACCGTACCATCACCTACAGTTAAAACCCATTTATTGAAATCCTGCTTTCGTGTATCAATCTCCCCATTCTCATAATACTCATTCACCCTCATGCTCCGTGTAAGGGTGAAAACCTTGCAATATTTCCACAGCTCTGATCTGTTTATGCAGGACTGGACCACCTCTGCCATTTTGCCTTTTGGGATGACCAATAAAATTTGTCAAAAGTGACCTCCTAACAACACTGTCAGGCCACCAAAAATCATGCTTCTTTTCTCGAGGTTCTTATACCCCAGTATACCCCTTAACGTTTTGTCTAACGCTTTAAAGGCATATTTTTGAGTCATTGGGGTTTCATCCCAAATAATCAGCTAAACTTGTTGCATTATCTCGGCTAAGTGCATGTTCTGTTTTATTCTGCACGTGTTATTCTTCATTAATTCTAGGGGTATTACAAATCTGCTATGCGCCGTCCTCTCGCCTGGCAACAACAAGGAAGCAATTTCTAATCCAATTAACAACATTTAGTCAGTCACTCTATATTCATGTATTATTAGAATTTCTATAACGCAAGATGTGATCATTATTTAGTGAATATGTATAAGATGTGATACCTGAAGATGCCATTGCAAGTACAATCATTCTCTCTAAGCGCAACTTTGCAATTATAGTTTTGTATAGAAATGTCTTCCTTGTTTCACCAGGACCATAAACAAAGTAAAATTGCCCCTCTTGGTTATGCACAGATTGAATAACGTATTTATATATTAATCGTTGTTCTGGATTTAACAACGAATGAAGCTATTGGTGTTCAATCTTACTTTGGTTCATATCAAAGGATATGACTTCTCGGATCAATCGATTGTCCATGTTTGTTACCAACTTTAGGTTAGGCCGTGGTAGATCCTGGAAATCTGACAAATCTCTTCCATATATATTTAACAATTCTTGGATTTCCAGCAGGCAATAGTTTTGGATTTGTTCGTTACTAAGCTGCAACTCAGGGTACCTAAAAAGCTTCCTCTTTTTATGTAGAATATCTTCTGACAAAGCTTCCCAATTTTTATTCCACAACTGTAGTGGTCTGCTTACGTCATAGAAAATCAAAATAGTGACGAATAGATCGCGAAGTTGTAGGCCTAATGCCTAGAAACTTGCCTCGGACATAGCATGTGTCCATTCTTTGTCATCATTAAGCATGCCATATACAAAGCATGCTTCTTTGAATGTCAAACATATTCGTGTATTAATTGTCATGAGCTCTTCAAACTCTTGTGGTCCTCTTACAACATTCAACAACATTCGAATGTAATATCGTTCCCCTAAGGCTGGGTTAGAATAAATAATCCTACCGATACATTTGTGTTGTTTCCTGGTTTCCACGGCTTTTGCTTTTCATGACATACATAGTATTTGGGTATTTCAGCATAAGTTAGGGTACTAGTTGTCGGGTCACGCTTGTTTAAATCGAACCAATCAGTAAAAATCGTTACATCGATCCCCTCCCTTTGAAGCAAAGCAGGCAAGTTTTCTGAGTCGCGCAAGGTAACCATGTTTTGATTAGGCAGGTGAAAGTTTAGTTTCATCACTGACGGGTAGGAGTAGTGTATGTCAAATGAAAATAGTCACCACACTTCTTTACATGGGGCCAAATATCGATAATTCAAGTAATTCTTTATCTCGTCTACCTCGGTGACTCTATTTGTTGTCACATGATCACCGATGTTTATGTTTTCTTCTATCACAATGTTTGCTCTATCTAGACCTTTGTTTAAGTACTTGAATAAGTACTTAATTGCCTTTGACTGGTTGCACCATTCGACGTTGATGTAGGCCTGATATTTAAGCAGAAGGCATCGGTTGTGAGGGATGACATATCTATTGTTGTATTTGAATTTTCCTTTCACTACAGATGCTTTGTTATCCCGTCTACGGTAAATAGGATAACTGTGTGCATCAATTATAGTCTCCGCGTAGAATGCTTTAGGAAAGTGTTTTGAACATTTTTCTTCTATGTTGCATGGAGCGGATTTGGCATCTTTACCACATGGTCCGTGTAACATAAACTCAGTAACTACCTTGTACCCTTCTGGATCTTCTGTCTGGCATGGGATTTCTGCTGAGATGATATCATCTATTTTAGTTGGGTTGCTACGCTTGTAGTGTTCTTCTAGCCACATCAAAATATGTACGTGTGGTAGGCCGCGTTTTTAGAATTCGATTACGTAGATAATTGTGAGGTTATGAAACAGAATTATATGTTAGTTTTGAGAATGAGTGAAAAGAGTATACATATTGTATTCATGGTTAGTTTTTTGTTACCGCCACGACACTCGCCGAAAATCATATTTTTTGTAAGATCTTCCAATAGTTAGGTTAGTTTCAGTTTAAACACACGGGTCCCAATTTCCGATCGATCATGTGGTTTTTGCCTAGGCACATAGGATAGCATTTCATGGATTTCAAGCCACTTTGGATTAGATGTGAAAGTTATGAATATGTCTAGATTCCTGTATGTTCGACATAGAGCCATTGCATCTTGATAGTTGGACATCATATATCTTGGGCCACCTGTGAAAGTCCCGGGTAGAACTATTCTTTTTTCAAGGCCTTCTGCGTTTGTGTCCCCTCTTGTAACGGCGTCGCACACATTATGATAGAGGTCTACACGCAGAGCGTCCTGATTATATCTAGCTTGTATAAAAAGAATAAATAAAGACAAATGAAGACGGAAGCGATGAGCTTGACAATGTCAAGACGGATAACGGCTAGCATGCGACGAACTTCATTCACAAAGTTATGTAGCTCTTCCCAAGCATTACAAACGTTCACAGAACAATCACACGACGAGGTACGAGGTTGTCTTAAAAGTGGTAGCGGAAATGTGGACGGAAGATATTAACCATCTATATAATAATAGAGGCGTGATTAAGGTTTTTGTGAAACGAATTAGACATGAACAATGAGTGACATTTTAATTTTCATTTCGCGCATTAAAATTGCTTAAACATTTCAGATGAAATGATTAAGCTGTCGAGATTTATCAGAATGTATTTAATAGTAACAAGACCATTAAAATGAGAATGACACATTTATGAGATTTGTTTCATCATTCCTAGACCTAAACTTAAATAATTAAACAGTTCACGTTTGAGTGGTTTGGTGAGGATGCCGACGATGTTGTCTTCCGTCAGAACTTTTTCGATGAAGATATTTCCTTTTGGACATTGTCGCGAAGGAAATGACGACGAATTTTTATGAGTTTTCTATCCTAAGATCGATGGAAAATGTTCGATCCTCATTGAGTATGAGGTAAGCATGACGATAAAACATCGTGACATTTCTATGGTGACGGAATGGACTAATGGAAGTGAATGTACTTAGTCTCAAGGTGTGTATATTAAGAAAGCTACGAATCACTTATGTAGGAACTCGTTAGACCTTTGTCACTCGAAGGTTGATGTTAGCTTTTA